>JAECUM010007314.1:0-33905 GCA_016617855.1 Megalonaias nervosa | reverse complement strand
AACTCAGGGTTCAATCGGTAATTGGATATTATATGTGTTTTGATCTGTCCAGAAATTTAAATAATTTTATGGTAAGTTTGATAGAATGCAGCACTAAATGTTAATTTCCCCTGGTGGCCGAGTGGCCTAAGTGCTCACCTTTACAGATAGCACAAATCTCATCTCTGTCCATGTAGGTTCAAGTCTCAGCTTGACCAACATTGCTACATGAGAAAATGCCCCAGTAGCTTCCTGTGGCTTCCTGTGGGTCAGGGGTTTTTCATGGGATCTTCCTTGGTTCTTTCTCCACCAAATATACTGGCAGCCATGTATAACTTGTCATGTGCTGAAAAATGGCATTGAACTCCCCCCCCGCCCAACAAAAACTATAATTTCTGTTTGAAAAGATGATTTGTATCTCAATGCTTCCAAGATGCATAGTGCATTTAACCATGACACCTCACATAATGGTAAACAGTGAGCACTGGATAAAAGATGTAATATAGACATTTTGAACAGAAAATCAGCCAAATAATTTATAATTGTGAACAAAACAAGTCAATTACAAGATAAAACTTTCACTTTCCCAAAGTCTAGGAAATGTATGTCATCACATTTAAGCTGATCTGGTTATGTGATATTACTGATGTTTTGTTTTCAATAACATAATTGTTATCTTAATGTTTTGTTCACTGTTGTTGCAGTGCTAGTTCAGATAAAGATGATGCATAATGAAATTAACCTCTGACCCAGAAAATAAATTGATATTACTAGTTATAATTTGACAATGGTAATATCTTTGTTGTTATTATCCTCACCATACCCTTGACCCAGTACAGAAATTGACAAATATTCGATGGAATATACAGATTGACCACAAGTCTGGATTCCTGTCCCAGTATACAAATCTACAGAATGACCACAAGTCTAGACCCCTTTCCCAGTATACAGATATACAGACTGACCATAAGTCTTGACCAGTGTCCAAATACACAGATATACAGACTGACCACAAGTCTGGACCCATGTCCCAGTACACAGATACACAAATTGATCTCAAGTCTGGACCCATGTCCCAGTACAAAAATATACAGACTGACCACAAGTCTTGACCAATGTCCCAGTACACAGATATACAGGCTGACTTCAAGTCTGGACCCCTGTCCCAGTATACAGATATACAGACTGACCTCAAGTCTGGACCCCTGTCCCAGTATACAGATATACAGACTGACCTCAGATCTGGACCCCTGTCCCAGTACACAGATATACAGACTGACCACAAGTATGGACCCATGTCCCAGTATACAGATATACAGACCGACCTCAAGTCTGGACCCCTGTCCCAATACACAGATATACAGACTGACCACAAGTATGGACCCCTGTCCCAGTAACAGATATACAGACTGATCTCAAGTCTGGACCCCAGCCCTTTGTACACAAATAAACAGACTAACCACAAGTATGGACCCCCTGTCCCAGTATACAGATATACAGACTAGCCACAAGTCTGGACCACTGTCCCAGTATACAGATATACAGACTGAGATCAAGTCTGGACCCCTGTCCCAGTATACAGATATACAGACTGAGATCAAGTCTGGACCCCTGTCCCAGTATACAGATATACAGACTAACCACAAGTCTGGACCCCTGTCCAAGTATACAGATATACAGACTGATCACAAGTCTGGACCCCTGTCCCAGTATACAGATTGATCAGTAGTGTTGGTCTTCATTATCATCATCATCATCATATCCCCTTTCCATTACACAGATTTATAAGTCTTGTTACTTGTAAGAAAAAGAATACCATTAAGAGTGATACATACCTCACTTTTTTAGTGCTTTTTTAAGCAGATTATATAGCAATTTTCCAGAAATATAGATTTTGTTCCTAATTACCTACATAAAAACCAGATTATATGATAGATATGTATTACTACCCAGTTTGTACATGTATTCCCTTCCAGTAATTATAGTGAATTATATTTTGTATATTTCAGGGAGGTGATGGAGAAGTCATACATGGATTATTATGGTTACTATGTTAATATATGCAAGAAAAATGCTCACTTGCAGGGTCAATCAATGCAGGTAGGATAAATGTCGACAATGTCAGGTTCAAAATTCAATGCATTGGTCGTTCACAATAATCCATGTTCAGGGCAACCATAGTTCATCATTTTATAGTTGAAGTTGCTATATATCAGAGGTATACATTACACAGAAATAAAATGGAATCTAATGGAATCCATCACCATGCCCATGTTGTATCAGGGAGCATGCTCTATCAGGGACTGTGTTTTATCTGGGACCATGTTGTATCAGGCACTCTGTTATATTAGGGACTGTGTTGTATTGAGGACCACGTTGTATCAGGCACTGTGTTATATCAGGGACTGTATTTTATATCAGGCTGTTATATCAGGGACCATGCCATGTCTGGACTGTGCAGTATCTTGGACCATGTTGTATCAGGGACCATGTTTTACTTAAGTACTTTGTAATGAGGGACTATTGTCTTGATAGTAGTCACTTACCCTCCCATTTCTTTTTACTCCCCTACAGTTTTAAAAAATGAAAAGCATCAGTGATATTAAAAATGCACAATACTTCATCATTTTATTCATCAGTTTATAATATTCAACCTGATTGTCAGCAGACAGTCTGACATCACCATCTAGTCTTCATTATCTGGTTGCAAATTAGGCAGATGTGGCACAGTGCATGATGAACCCTTGCCTGAGAATAGCTTTTCAGGGCATGTCTTAAACCCTGCACACAAACTTTGTAACATGGCACCCAAGTTTCAGTACGTAGAGTTAAATGAAAATATAGTTGTTACAAGTGCGGAATTATCTTATAGCTGAAATAAGGCAGTTATCTTTTTAGCCAATAAATCGCTAATCTCCACAAATGAGAGTACTTAAAGACTATAAGAAAAGTCTTTATTTATCTACTAAATCTGGTTAATATTTTATCTTTGATTGTTATCTCGTACACATTGATACAATGAGAACAATATAATTCACAGAGTATAAGGTATAGTTCAGCATAAGCATCATAATGAGTACACCCCAGTTTTGTTCCATTTGTCAGAAAGAAATGTATATATCAGGCCATGTGGGTAAATAACATCATAGTGTATTTTATTGCAAAATGGTGAATTCATAACCTGCTTGTTTGTTAGACATGATGCATATTTATGCACAGGATAAGATATATGGTTATTCAGAAACCATCAAAATATGATCTCTGAAGAAATAGCCAGGTACGTGAGATTGTGACATCCATGGGGTAACTGCACAGCATGCATAATGAGCTTGTGACATCTGTGGGGTAACTGCACAGTATGCATAATGAGTTTGTGACATCTGTAAGGTAATTGCATAGTATGCATAATGAGCTTGTGACATCCATGGGGTAACTGGACATTATGCATAATGAGCTTGTGACATCAATAGGATTACACTGCACAGTATGCATAATGAGCTTGTGACATCTGTGGGGTAACTGCACAGTATGCATAATGAGCTTGTGACATCAGTAGGGTAACTGCACAGTATGCATAATGAGCTTGTGACATCAGTAGGGTAACTGCACAGTATGCATAATGAGCTTGTGACACCCATGGAGTAACTGCACAGTATGCATAATGAGCTTGTGACATCCATGGGGTAACTGCACAGTATGCATAATAGTCAAATGGTAATACCATTAATTCCAGTAATTAACAGGTGAGTGATAATAGTGGTCTGAAGTCTACCTTTAAATTTAGAGTTGAAATGAAACAAACAGAAAATTAGACTATGTCCAGAAATAAAAGGTTGTTATTTAAGGGACATTTAAGTGAAGTGGCCATTAGGTGAGTTGTATTAAACAATATTTGCAGAAATCATCATGGAAAGTGTATAAAAATCATAATAGAAGGTTGAGGAACAAGTTTCAGTTTATTTCAAGCTTTCTTCTCATTAATGAAAATTCAAGTTTAGTCTCGTGTCAAAAATTTGTTGCTATAGGCAAACATTGATTAATTTGATACCATTTCTCCAAACTTTTAATCAACATAGAACAATGGATTATTCTAGAATATGCAATTTATTCTATATAAATTTATTAATTATTGGGACAACCAGTTTCTTGCACACAGAATTAATTAATGACTGATGAGTAATCTGCAGTTTAATGTATTTTTCAGGATCCATTTGGTGAGAAACGGGGTAACTTTGATTATGAGAATATCTTGAAGAGGCTTCAAGCAATAAAAGAAACTCTCAGTGAGAAAAACAATAGTGTCTCCGATGAGGAGTCCTCTGATTCAGAAATGGACACAACAAGTGCAGGAGTAAGCTGAAGTCACAGCTTTCTTAGCTTGACTGGTCATCATCCAGAAGAGCTTATGCAGTAAACATTTTGTCCGCTGTCCATTCAGCATGCAGAATCAGTCTTTCATCATGAGTTAGTACAAGTTTGTTATCGTTACTGCTACTAAACTTCTGGAAGGATTGCCATAAAACTTCTCACACACACACACACACTTTGCATGATATTTAGTTTGATCTCAATGAAAATGGCACTGATCTTCCTTACATCCAATATTACTGACAGAGGGACTGTTGTGATAAGTTTGTCGCTAGTCCATCTGATTGTTTGGTTATCTTGACATGGAGTTTTCATTAAAAGATTTAATATGATATCTATTTGATCTTAAAAATAATGCCACTGATCAGACAGCCAGTATGGCTGTCATGGCAGCCATCTTAAAAATCTTGTGATAGGTACTTCTGAATGGAGACATTATACTGCTTTGGATATAAAAATTATACTGATCAGTTCTGGTCAACTTGAAAATCTTGTTACCACTTCTCCTCTTTAAATAATGGTTGCATAAAGTTTCCACTAAAACACTTCTGACTATATTTAGTCGTAAATAAAAAGGACAATGATTTGACCTACCCAAATCTGAAAGACCTTTCTACAGCTAGTTCTCCAGAATGGATGGCCATATTGGCATTTGAAAACAAAACGAACAAAAAGTTCTTTTTTCTCATGTGATTTAGTTGTTCTTATATTAAAATGTTGCTTATCAAAAATAGATGCCTTGATAGCCATCAATACAATGATATGGCTGCTTCTTCTAAACAGATGTTACGACAAAAGGGTTTTCACTAAAACACTAGCATAACATTATCAAGCTGGCTTTGAGTGAAAATGGTGTTGATCAGACTTCCAACATGGCACCATGGTGACTGTTGAAAATCTTATTATCACTACTTCTCTTGCATTAATGGTTGCACTGAGATGCAGTTTTTGCAAAATGCAGTATTTAAATGATTCTATATAAAAGTGGTTCAGATTTGACCACCACCATATCCAAACCATTATCAAGGACAACCAGATCATGGCATTAAGGCAACGGTCAATGCTTGCATTTTTGTACTTTATTGAGTTTGATATGCCATTCATTGTTGTATTCTTATTGTGTAATTATATGCAATAAATTACCAGAAGGAATTATATGAGTTGTAGGACGCTTTGATATTTAGGAAGTACTGCTCAGCTGCATTGTCATTACCATGGTTATCATTAATGTTGTCTACACCAATATATTTTATTGTAACCACAACCATAATATGATATGTTTATTGATTTTCATTCTTGTAGTCAGTTGCCTTTGTCATCAGCATCATCATCATCTTTGTCATTGTTATCAACATGATCATCATCATCTTTGTAATTCTCATCAATATCATCATCATCTGCACCAGTGTGAAGTATCCCAAGTGTTTCATTGGCATTCTCTCAGCCCATCAGAATCTGCATACAAGCACTAGATAGAATAGAATGATCATTTGTATTATCAGTTTGTTAAAGTACCTGTTTTGTTTTTTTTTTATCAAAGGGCAACTTGTATATCTGTTGATTGGATATCATCCCAAGCTTCATTCAGAAGCAGTGCAAACTGTTTCTGATGCTCCAATTTACAGGTCATTAAAGCCAGCTTATGCCCAATTTGTAGGGACCATTAGACATTCTTGTTGTAATAAGATTTGTCACATAATGCTTACAGTTGTTAGTTTCATGACCTCATATAGTAAAAATAGCTTTCCACACTGTGATGTTACACTGAACAATGTTACATAACAATGCCATTGATCATTTCAAAGTACTTAACATTATGTGATAGAAGAATGTTAAATGCACCTTCATTTGACATAAAACATATAAATAATACCATATGTCACTTATTGCAAGTAGCTTGTCACATATAATATTAACTTGTTCTATAAATTTTACCTTAATGATGGAAAAACTACTGCATATGTAAAAGATTACATTGAGTAGACAAGATATATTCTTTGGTTTAACCAGAATTGGGGTATACTACATCAACCAAGGTCTGAAAATGGAGCTCATGTTATGTATTGTGTCTCCGTGTTGGGTGAAGATTACTGGAACTATCTGCAGAGTGGAAATATGATAACTCTACAGAGTGGAGATATGGAAATAACTCTCCAGAGTGGAGATATGGTTATAACTTTCCAGAGAAGAGATCTGGTAATAACTCTCCAGAGTGGACATATGGTGATAACTCTCCAGAGTGGAGATGTGGAGCTCACTAGAGTCGAGATATGGTGAAAACTTTCTAGACTGGGGATGTTGAGATAGCTTATTGGAGTGGAGATTTGGTGATAAGTCTCCAGAGTGCAGATAGCTCTTTAGAGTAGAGATAGTTTAAGACTTCTCATTACTTTGACACTTGTATGAAAGCAACGTTTTTCATTTAATTATTACCAAGATACACATGAATGCATTTAACAAAGTGTCAGTCACCTTGTTGTCATTGCATTTGACAAAGTGTCATTCACCTTGTTATTGCATTTGACAAGATGCCAGTCACCTTCGTATCATTGCATTTGACAATGAAAGCTCAGAAGAACTATGATAATGCAAAGATCATTATTTAGCCTGGGATATTAATGGGATACTGTGAAATTTATGTGTCAAGTCTTTCAATGGATTCTTCCAGATACACTGACTCTGTTGTAATTCGATCTTTCATGGTCAACCAGAATGATATCACAGTCCTTCCATGTCAGACCACAAAAGATATTGGAGTTGTGGAAGATGGTAATAAGTTTCAGTTGAAAAGCTCTAAATTTTCACATATTTATTATC
The DNA here is from genome assembly GCA_016617855.1 of Megalonaias nervosa. Taxonomy (NCBI): domain Eukaryota; kingdom Metazoa; phylum Mollusca; class Bivalvia; order Unionida; family Unionidae; genus Megalonaias; species Megalonaias nervosa. Next base: position 26,741 of record JAECUM010007314.1, on the reverse strand, counting down.
ACAAAGGAAGATTGCCAGGTTTATAAATTATTGCTGTCTATTAGAGAATTATGAAACTTTGTATGTTTTGGTCATTGTCAGCAAATTATTTCTGTTCCATGCTAAGTCTGTGTTATTTTACCATTAAAGTAAGAATATGGAAGAGATGAGTCATGCAACTCTATTATTTAGTTATCTTGATAAAGAGGTGAAAAATAAACATGAGTGTCTTTGTTGCATTTACATTTGTGTGTGCAGGACATTCTTAGAACTATTATTGCAATAATTAAGTAGTTGATAAACAGTGTCAATTGTTTTATGTCTAGATTACCATCAGATATTCAAAAATATGCCTACTATCCAGATATTCAGTGTTATTATGTTAAATTTGTGCCATATATATATATATATATATATATATATATATATATATATATATATATATGTATTTAATTCCTGTTTGCCTATTTAACCAGTGAGCTCAGAAGCTCAGATAAAATGTTACCAAGATGCATAACAGAAATGAAAGATCCCTTAATGTATATACTCGCTTATAAGTTGACTCCAACTGCAAAAAATGCAAGGACTCAGTTCTGCCTTCACATCATGTGCTTGCAAGTCTGGGTCTATTTATTTTGTTATGAGTGAAGAACAAACAACATAGACCCTGATCTGCTGGCACATCATGTGATGGCAGGTCAGGGCTTTTTTCTTTGCTGTTGGACTTGATTTATAAGCGTGTGTGTGTGTATGTTAGATTTTTAATGTAGCTTTAAAAAATTTCAGTCATATCGCACGATGTCTGCAGAGTGGCAGTTTATAGTGACGTCTTGCACTGGGGCATCATGCCAGACATCTAGCATGATGTCCCACCCAGCCACATTATCCTGACACTAGGCCGACCAGTCCTAACACTAACCTCTTAATGCTGAGTGCCAAGCGAGGCAGCTGTTAGTACCATTTTTGTAAGTCTTTGATATGACTCGGCCAGGGATCGAACCCACGACCTCCCGCATCCAAGGTGGACACTCAAACCACTAGGCCACTGGAGTGGTCTTGATTTATAAGCAAGCATATATAGTGTGTAATATGTACTATTCAAAATTGTTAACACCTGCTCACCATTAGAGAGAGTGAGGTTAACACACTATGCTTCTCTTTATCTTCCACTTCTTTCTCTGTCTTCTATTCCTTTTGTTTCTCCTCATTCATATATTGTTATTCATCATGTTTTTTTTTCTCTTGGAGAGATTCATGTAACATTGTCTTGCTTTTTTCTCCAAAGATTGTTTGTGCAGTTAAGTAATTGTCAGGTGTAATATTGTCACCAGTCTCAAATAATTTTTAATCCTTAAATGACTGATAAAATTGCAATTGCATATATAAGTTGTCAATGTTTAGGGGATAATTCCAAGACGAGAAATGTCCTAAATGTTTAGGGGATAAATCCAAGATGAGAGACATCCGAATGTTCAAAGACATAAAAAAAAATAGCAAATTTTTTCCAAGATAGTATGCATTATGTGCAAGATGGTATGCATTATGTACAAGATGGTATTCATTATATACAAGACAGTATGCATTATGTACAAGATGGTATGCATTATGTACAGGATGGTATTCATTATATACAAGACAGTATGCATTATGTACAAGATGGTATGCATTATGTACAGGATGGTATGCATTATGTACAAGATGGTATGCATTATATACAAGACAGTATGCATTATGTACAAGATGGTATGCATTATGTACTGGATGGTATGCATTATGTACAAGACAGTATGCATTATGTACAAGATGGTGTGCATTATGTTCAATATAGTATGCATTATGTACAAGACAGTATGCATTATGTACAAGACAGTATGCATTATGTACAAGACAGTATGCATTATATACAAGACAGTATGCATTATGTGCAAGATGGTATGCATTGTGTACAGGATGGTATTCATTATGTACAAGATGGTATGCATTATATACAAGACAGTATGCATTATGTACAAGATGGTATGCATTATGTTCAATATAGTATGCATTATGTACAAGACAGTATGCATTATATACAAGACAGTATGCATTATGTACAGGATGGTATGCATTATATACAAGACAGTATGCATTATGTACAGGATGGTATTCATTATGTACAAGATGGTATGCATTATATACAAGACAGTATGCATTATGTACAAGATGGTATGCATTATGTTCAATATAGTATGCATTATGTACAAGACAGTATGCATTATGTACAAGATGGTATGCATTATGTACTAGATGGTATGCATTATGTACAGTATGGTATGCATTATGTACAAGACAGTATGCATTATGTACAAGATGGTATGCATTATGTACAGGATGGTATGCATTATATACAAGACAGTATGCATTATGTAATTGATAGTATATATTATATACAAGATGTTATGCATTATGTTAATTATAGTATTCATTATGTAGAAAATGGTATGCATTATGTAAAAAAGAAGAAAATTACATATGGAGTCAGTGGGGATCCAAGTGCCCTTTCTGCAGTTTTCTAATCAGTTTAGTGGTGTGACAGCTTGTAATTGTTTTTCAAGTCAGTTGATTAGAGTGTAATTCCTACTCAATAAAAATTTTGATTTAAAAGTTAAAAGGTAAAGAAAATTAGGAAAGGAAACTAGAGGAAATAAAAATTATTTTGGATATGAAAATGAAAATAAAAGCATCGCATTAATTAATGTTTAGCCCAAATACTATCAATGAAAAGCAGATTAAAATAATGGTCATAGTAATTTTTTCATTATTTGTGTTGGTGGTTATGGATTGACAAAGTGATAGATATATCTGTTGTTAGACTGAATTATCCAGTGATAGATGTAACTATGTTAGGGTGAATAATCCAATGATTTTAACTTTGGTTAGACTGAATAATCAGTTGATATAACTATAGTTAGACTGAATAATCCAGTATTATAACTATGGTTAGACTGAGTAATTCAGTCTTATAACTATGGTTAGACTGAATAATCCAGTGTTATAACTATGGTTAGACTGAATAATCCAGTGTTATAACTATGGTTAGACTGAATAATCCAATGTTATAACTATGGTTAGACTGAATAATTCAGTGTTATAACTATGGTTAGACTGAATAATCCAGTGATATAACTATGATTTGACTGAATAATCCAGTGATATAAACTATGGTTAGACTGAATAATCCAGTGATATAAACTATGGTTAGACTGAATAATCCAGTGATATAACTATGGTTAGATTGAATAATCCAGTGATATAACTATGATTTGATTGAATAATCCAGTGATATAACTATGATTTGATTGAATAATCCAGTGATATAACTATGATTTGACTGAATAATTGACAGAGATGACTCTGGATATATATTACAAGTGATTTGTTTGACATGTTTATTTATGGAAAGAAATTCATTCGGAAAAGATAATTTGTACTTGGAGGTGTAGATAAAGAGCCAGATTTTATATTTTCTTATTACAGAAAATTTATTTTCAGATATTAATACTGCTGATATTGAAAATGAGAAATGGATTGAAAATGGTTTGTTCTTTATAAGAAATATTGTTGACAATACTTGAAAATTGTTTTGAAGGCAATAATATATAATAGGTATATCATATTGGGACCAGTGTTCTACAGCAAGTAGGGACTATTAAATCAGTGAAATCATAAAGTATTGAGCCCCAACTCAAAATTTATAAAATGACCCCAAAAAGACCAAGATCCCCCAAAACTGATACCCCCCCAAAAAAAATTGTTAGTTCTTATTGAAAATATGAAAAGACTGTACAATTATTTATAGTAAACTGGTGAAAGGACAGAAATGACAGTAGCTAGAGCTTTATGTAAATGGCAGACACATCATAATCTTCAGATAAATTTAATTTGCAGGTTAATGTTGCTCCAGTATATAAAAGAATTAAAGATTCTAGTCTCTGATGATTTCAGTACAAATTAGTATATAGAAGTCTTGCAACAAAACATTCTTAGAAAACATTCAAATAATAAATAAAAATAATTATTTTTATAATGGGATGACTGTAATGCCTCACATCTTTTTGGGGCTGTCCGACAGTGAAATTGTTTTGGAATAGTTTAAATTGGTGGATTAGAAAAAAACGTTAATTTGTATTCCTCTTTTTATTTAAATGAACTTGATGAGTCATGATAGGAAGCCCCCATCCTTTTACTTAAAATTTTCCTTTTATAATTATAATAAAGAAAATATTAGCAGCCATATAAAACAAAGAAAGCCTTATTTTGTGGTTTGAAGTATTATGCATTGTTGTTGTGTTATGCTTGATTTATGTATTATGAAAATGAATGCTGTACTTCATGTACACTTGTTTCTGTACATGCAGTATGGAATTGAATGCTGTACTTCATGTACACTTGTTTCTGTACATGCAGTATGGAATTGAATGCTGTACTTCATGTACTCGTTTCTGTACATGCAGTATGGAATTGAATGCTGTACTTCATGTACACTTGTTTCTGTACATGCAGTATGGAATTGAATGCTGTACTTCATGTACACTTGTTTCTGTACATGCAGTGTGAAATTGAATGCTGTACTTCATGTACACTTGTTTCTGTACATGCAGTATGGAATTGAATGCTGTACTTCATGTACACTTGTTTCTGTACATGCAGTATGGAATTGAATGCTGTACTTCATGTACACTTGTGTCTGTACATGCAGTATGGAATTGAATGCTGTAGTACATGTATACTTGTTTATATAGTATGTATCATGAAACTGAATGCTGTAGGACATGTACACCTGTGTCTGTACTATGTATCATGAAACTGAATGCTGTAGAACATGTACACCTATGTCTGTACTATATCATGAAACTGAATGCTGTAGGACATGTACACTTGTGTCTGTACTATGTATCATGAAACTGAATGCTGTAGGACATGTACACTTGTGTCTGTACTATGTATCATGAAACTGAATGCTGTAGAACATGTACACTTGTGTCTGTACTATGTATCATGAAACTGAATGCTGTAGGACATGTACACCTATGTCTGTACTATGTATCATGAAACTGAATGCTGTAGGACATGTACACCTATGTCTGTACTATGTATCATGAAACTGAATGCTGTAGGACATGTACACTTGTGTCTGTACTATGTATCATGAAACTGAATGCTGTAGGACATGTACACTTGTGTCTCTATTATGTAATATGAAATCAAATGCCATAATGCATAACACTATATACATGTACACTTGTTTCTGTATTATGTATTATGAAATTGAATGCTTTATTACATGTTTAGTTGCTCCTGTATTATGTATTATGAAATCACATGCCATAATACATCTACACTTGTTTCTATATATGTATAAAGAAATTTAATGCCACAGTACAACTGCTTGATAGTTGTGTTCCCAAGAGAGGTCACAACTCAAAATCATGTTAACTCAAACTTTTTGGTTTCACTTCCTTTAATTTTCATTCAAAATATATAATTCAGTTTGATGTTTAGAATACCCCACTTTACCAATAGCTTGCAGGCCATGGCCAGATCTTTTTCTTTTTTTTATTTGGGTGGTAGGGAATGGTCATATCAATCTGTTAATATGTAGTGCACATATTATTGCAGTAAAGTGGTCTCTTGCTTACAGCACCTTGGAATAATACTGTCTCATATCTAGCACAATCCCTGATATAACACTGCCCTGTAGATATCATATACCCTGATATAACACTGCCCTGTGTATAAAACAATCCCTGATATACAACTGTCCTGTATATAACACAATCCCTGATGTAACTGTCCTGTATACAACACAATCCCTGATAGAAGACTGTCTCTGATGTAGCATGGTCACTGATGTAATTTGATCCCTGATATAAAACTTTTCCTAATATAATATGACTGCTGATATAAAACTGTCCCTGATATAAAATGATCTTTAATATAAAACTGTCCCTGATATAACATGACCCCTGATATAACATAGATATGGTTATAGATCCAGTTACACTGACTGAATTATATATTTCCTTGTAATATGCCCCCAGTATAAGGCAACATGTTCTAAACACAGTACACTTGCATTGCTTCCTGGACCGGCATTGTAGTAAGGGACCATTGTACTGGGTAGTCAAATAGGGAAGGACCATTGTACTGGGTAGTCAAATAGGGAAGGACAATTGTATCTGGTAATCAAATAGGGGAGCATCCCTCTTTCAGCTAAAGAGACTCTACCCAGGGCCATCACATGTTTATGCTCGCCAAAATGGTGTCCCAGGCTAGCGTTGCTTTTGACACCTACACTTAGCAAAAAATACTGCAGACTCCATGAAATGGCACTTTGGGCAGTTATGCTTATTGCCTGCCCCTTATAGTTGCCCAGACTCGACCTTACATTGTTATAGCGAGAGACCATTGCACTAGGTAATTATATAATGGAGCATCCCAGTTTTGGTCAGAATGACTGTCTTACAGTGTCATAGTGAGGGACCATTGTGCTGGGTAATTAAATGGGGGCGCATGTCTGCTTTGGTCAAATAGACTCTTTTTTCAGTTCTATAATGATGGACCATTGTACTGGGTAATTAAATGGGGGAGCATCCCTGTTTTAGTCAGATAGACTGCATCTTACATTGTAATAATAAGGAACCATTGTACTTGGTATTCTTATAGGAGAGCATCCCAGTTTCAGTCAAATAGACTATCTTACAGTGTTATAATGAAGGACCATTGTACAGGGTAATCATATAGGGGAGCAACCCAGTTTCCGTCAAATAGATTATCTTACAGTGTTATAATGAAGGACCATTGTACAGGGTAATCATATAGGGGAGCATCCCAGTGTAGTCAGATAGACTATCTTACAGTGTTATAGTGAAGGACTATTGTACTGGGTAATTATATAGGGGAGCATCCCAGTGTAGTCAAATTGACTATCTTACAGTGTTATAGTGAAGGACCATTGTACTGGGTAATCTTATTGGGGAGCATTCCAGTGTGGTCAAATAGACTATCTTACAGCGTTATAGTGAAGGACCATTGTACTGGGTAATCATATAGGGGAGCATCCCAGTGTGGTCAAATAGACTATCTTACAGCGTTGTAGTGAAGGACCATTGTACTGGGTAATTATATAGGGGAGCATCCCAGTGTAGTCAAATAGACTATCTTACAGTGTTATAGTGAAGGACCATTGTACTGGGTAGTCATATAGGGGAGCATCCCAGTGTAGTCAAATAGACTATCTTACAGTGTTATAGTGAAGGACCATTGTACTGGGTAATCATATAGGGGAGCATCCCAGTGTTGTCAAATAGACTATATTACAATGTTATGGTGAAGGACCATTGTACTTGGTAATCATATAGGGGAGCATCTCAGTGTAGTCAAATTGACTATCTTACAGTGTTATAAAAAGGGACCATTGTACTGATTAAACATATACGGGAACATCCCAGTTTAGTCTGACTCTGCATTACATTGTTATAGTGAAGGACTATTGAACTGGGAAATTGAATGCAGGAGCATCTCCGCTTTGGTCAAATAGACTCTGTTTACAGTTCTTTAGTGACGGACCATTGACCTGGAGAATTAAATGGGGGAGCATCCTTGTTTTGATCAAATAAACTCAACCTTGCGGTGTTAAAGTGAAGGATCGCTGCACATGGTAATCAAATATGGCAGCGTCCTTCTTTTGGTCAAATGGTCTTGACCTATCAGTTTTGCACTTACTGTAAATTGCGATGAAAACGTCAGCATCCGTTAGAGGCTTTTCTCAGAATATCCATGTTGTTGTATTCTTTTAAACATTTTGTTGAGTTATTATTGTAACTTTAGGTTTTCCAAGCACTTTCTATTTAGATGTCCAACATTATTTTATCTGTGCCATTTAGACTCATCCATACATTTTTATTGTCACCATTGTAGGTTTTCATTTGTTGAAATAGGTTATTTTCTCATTATTTTATCCATGTATAGCTCTTTAAACTCAGTATTTTACATTAATGAAATCCTTAAGAAAGGTTGTTTTCATATATGGAGATTTTTGTTTGTTGCAAAAGCATTGATATTTATTTCCGTATTTTTTGTTAATGTTGAGATTCCTTAGGCTTACACATAGTGCAGGACATGGTGGAAAAGGTGAGTATATTGAACGTCGTCACCCGCAGGAAACATGGTCGAATATTGAGTGTCTTCACCCACGGAGACTGGGCCCTGCCCATGTGTTACAGTTATTAATTCATCAAGTATCACACATAAATCTAAAACGTGCATGTGATCATCACGTAGGTAATACGACTCTGATTTCACATAAACTTTATAACTTCTAATTGAAGTTTCTTTGATGCTCGATTTATAAATGAAGATAAAATGTTGCTTATCAGACCATTTCTTTTACAAATTAAAGTCGTTTTTAGTCTGAATATTAAAAAAGTGAAAGTTTTAGTTGTTTTCTCATATTTGATCACGTTTTTACCTGAAAAAAAACAAAAAAAAAAAAAAACGTCCGCCTCGGATGCGGGAGGTCGTGGGTTCGATCCCCGGCCGAGTCATACCAAAGACTTACAAAAATGGTACTAACAGCTGCCTCACTTGGCGCTCAGCATTAAGAGGTTAGTGTTAGGAGTGGTCGGCCTGGTGTCAGGATAATGTGACTGGGTGGGACATGATGCTAAATGTCTGCGGCATGATGTCCCAGTGCTAGACATCACTATAAACTGCCGCACTGCAGACATCGTAGCGATATGACTGAAAAACAATCCAAAACACACACACACACACGCACACACACACACACATGGAAAGAATGATTCATAAGAAAGAAAATATTTTATGCAAAAATTTAAGCTTCGTGCAATTTTTGTGCATTCTGCAGATCGTTCTGAAGTAGTTTTCAAGGAGATTTGTGTGTGTGTGTGTATATATATATATATATATATATATATATATATATATATATATATATATATATATGCATGAGAATTCTTAATAAGGTTCAAAGAGATTTCTAGTTTGTACCAGCTTCCTTTGCCTATCAAACACTACGTCTCGATGATCAGAGAGAATGTCATCAAAATGCCTTCTTCATTGCCGAGATACCGTATGTACTCGAGTATAAGCAGAGTCCAACTACAGCAGCATAGACCCTGATCTGCTATTGCATACTGTTCCAAAAGATCAGGGTCTAAATTTTTGTTTGTACAAATTGCACATAACAAACTGCATTCAAACGAACAGCGATTTAATATTTTCTGTGACGTTACATTCACTCCAATGATCTGTTGCAATAATGTCAGGAATATATATCTCCGTAAATTCTTTCAAGATACTTTACGCATTTATCTGTGAATATTTCGCCATTTATATACCACGGTAATTCTTCAATACAGAAATACTTTTTACCACAGGTGGTATAAAATGTTCTCCAGCTGCATAAAATAATCTGTGCTGCATGAACTATTCTCTGAAACAGAAACTATCCGCACTGTAATGGTAAATAATGATCTCATTTTTGTACCAGTACTAAAATGTGTGTAGTATAGCCACAATCAGTAAAATCGGCCTAACTGAAAGCTTTACCACGCTAACGCTGATGCTGCTACTAATCATAATAAACAATCGTGTCGACCATATTCCGTATTAATATGATAACGGTTTTGTCATTTACTGATATCGGTCGGCATTCTGTACCCCTTGACATTGTCCTCTTGTATTGTCACATATTGGTCACTTTCACGGATTACAATTCGCTGGGTCACATGCATACGCGTGTGATTTATTGTAGTATAAGCCAGTGTCTTGGGGGATAGGAGGCCGTGACCTATATCAGTATACAAAATCTAAAACCAAACTACTCAGCATCACGGCAAATAATTAACAAAGTCATTGAGTATTATCTTTGAAAAAGAGAGGGACTTTGTATACTAGATATACTTTTGAAATTCTGTATTGCAGATAACTACTGAAATACACAATTACTTGAACAAGAAATCACCTAATTAATATTTAAAGACTAACTAATTTTCAGACCGTAAAATTTGGGAAGTTATCGTAGTTCTGTGAAAAATACGGGAGTACAGAGGGAACACCAATTAACTATATAAACTGTTTAACAGTATTACAGGAATGAAAAAGGAGAACCCGATGCCAGATATTGTAAGCAATAACGTTCACACAGACATATTTTCAGATTATTTTGTGAGTAAAATTCAAACTATTAGTGACACGCTGAATGAAACGCCAACATACGTACCGACTGATAAGAATATTCAACACCACATATTCTCAAAGCACTATAACAAGATGATGTGGAAAGAATCATTATGTCATCGCCAACCAAGATTTGCGAACTAGATTGCATGCCAACATATCAGTTGAAAGAAATACTGCCCAACGTACTGCCTACAAGTACTTAAATAACAAATGTGTCATTAGATTAAGGGACTTTGTTAAACCTGGAAGACTTCTATTATCATTGATTAAAAAAAAAATCCTGGACTGCACCTAATTGCTAATAACTATAGACCATTGAGCAACTTGTCATTTCTCTCTAAGTTCTTGAGAAGACAGCACTAAATAACTAATCGAACAGTGTGATATCCATGACATGATACCTAGTTATAAATCAACTAATCGAACAGTGTGATATCCATGACATGATACCTAATTATAAATCCACTAATTTAACACTGTGATATCCATAACATGATACATAATTATAAATCCACTAATCGAACACTGTGATATCCATGGCATGATACCTAATTATAAATCCACTAATTTAACACTGTGATATCCATAACATGATACCTAATTATAAATCCACTAATCGAACACTGTGATATCCATGACATGATACCTAATTATAAATCCACTAATCGAACACTGTGATATCCATGACATGATACCTAATTATAAATCCACTAATCGAACGCTGTGATATCCATGACATGATACCTAATTATAAATCCACTAATCGAACACTGTGATATCCATGACATGATACCTAATTACAAGTCTGCATACAGACTATACTACAACTGTGAAACTGCATTGGTTAAGTTGATGAATGATCAATGGAAAATCAGTAAAGTTACTGTGCTAATGGCAATTGATCTCAGTGCAGCATTTGAGACAGCAGACCACGATGTGTTGCTGTCAATTCTTGAGGCAGATATTGGTATTAAGGGGAACGTACTCAGCTGGTTCGACAACTATTTCAGACCTAGGAGCTGCAAGGTCAACGTTGGCTCCGATTACTGTCAGGAAAAAAGATCTAGCGTTTTTTTGTTCTTCAAGGTTCGTGCGCGGTACCTATTCTCTTTTATATACTTCCTCAATATAATACCAAAAGATATTGTCCTCCATGGGTATACAGACGACCATGCACTCTAGACATCATTCACAGCTGCCAAATAGGAAGAAGAACAAGCAGCTGAAACATGTGAAGTTCATGATTAAAAAATGGATAGATATAAAAGGTTAAAAATTAATTCATCTAAAACAGAATTTATTCTATTTGGCTCTTAGCAGCAACTCCAAAATGTGTGACTTCAAAGATTATTGTGAATGATAAATACCTTCAAAGAGCAAATCAAATCAGATACCTAGGAACATATTTAGATACATTTCTTACCCTAAACTATCACAACGATCAAATGCAAAACAGAAATGTGGAATATTCAACGAATAAAGAGCATTCGAAATCTTCTGACAAAATAAGCCTGTGAAGTTTGATTCAGGGTCTAGTTATTTCACACCTGGATTATGTTAACTCCATAGTGATTGGCTTGCCTGCCTGTGATCTACAAAGGCTGCAACGGGTGCAGAACGTTGCAGCCAAGCTGGTGCTTAACTGTAATAATAATTCATATAAATGCCTCAAACAACTACACTGGTTGCCTGTTGAGCTAAGGATAAAAAATAAAGTCCTCACTCTTGTGTTCAGACTTGCTCATATCTATGAACATGTCGGTATATATGCAGGTGTATATATGTGTATATTTGTGTGCTTGTCTGTGTGTATAATCCTTTTATCGTCAATATACAGCGCGAATGACGATTTATATCATAGATCGGGCTTTCACATTTTAACATTGCCAAAATGCCTTAAGCTCTTTATATTTCATTTTAATAACAATACCAATATACAAATTTAATAACAATACCAATATGCATTATGCTTTGCTTTTATGTACTTCATTTATAATATATATATGCATGTGTATATAGGTGTATGTCTGAGTGCTTGTCTGTGAATATAATCCTTTAATAGTCAATGTACAGCATATAGCCAGAAGGCACGTCATGAATCGCGTTATGTCAAATAAAGTAATTTGTAACTTGTAATAGTACTTTTCATTGAGTATAATAAACTTTATTTTAAATTTGATTCCTCCTAGATTCTGGAACAGTCTGCTCAGTGAATTAAGAATAATGTCTGGTTGCAAATAATTCAGTAAGCTGGTTCGGTCTTGATTAGTGATTTGGTATAAATATGTTTAGTGTCTCCATGTTTTTCTGTCAATGCCAACATATTGTCTAGTTTTTCTGTCAATGCCAACATATTGTCTAGTTTTTCTGTCAATGCCAACATATTGTCTAGTTTACTTGTCTTTTAAATCTTGATCTCTTACTGCATTGCCATTCATTCTTTGTGTCATGCGATATTTTGGAGGAGGTGGCATGTTCGCATCTTTTTACGTCCCTTGCAATTGTTATTATTCTCCATCCCTCTTTTCTTCAAGAGTTAAATTTCGTTCCAGTCTGTGAGTATTCGTAAACCGTAGTCAGTCGGATATATTTGTGCATGTCTTCTTTGCCGACCGTTCATTAGCATCAGAAGGATCATGCTCAGTGGCTTCCAAAATTATGTTGTGCCGCTTCCGATAGCAAAGTGCCCTCAGATGAAACATGTAAGGACTCAATAGTCTAAAGAATGGCGTCCTTTTGCTTAGATTTGTAAAAACTCGAAAAATGGCTGAAACCAAATTAGATCCATATTCCAGTCACTCTTAACAGCTAATTTAGATGATGCTTACGACTGTCCGTAATAGCTACTTAAGATGATGTTTACGGATGTCCGTGATAGCTAATTAAGATGATAATTACTGATGTCCATAATAGCTAATTAGGTGATGCTTACGAATGTCCGTAGTAATTAATTGAGATTATGCTTACTGATGTCCGTAATAGCTAATTAAGATGACGTTTACGAATGTCCATAATAGCTAATTAAGATGATGCTTAAGAATTCGTAATAGCTAATTAAGATCATGCTTACGAATGTCCGTAATAACTAATTGAGATTATGCTTACGTATGTCCGTAAAGCTAATTAAGATGAGGCTTACGGATATCCGTAATAGCAAATTAAGATGATAATTACTGATGTCCGTAATAGCTAATTAAGGTGATGCTTACTGATGTCCGTAATAGCTAATTAAGGTGATGCTTACTGATGTCCGTAATAGCAAATTAAGATGATAATTACTGATGTCCGTAATAGCTAATTAAGAGTATGATTACGGATGTCTTATTTACTGTTGTTACATTTTTGGCATCGGAAGATTTGCATGGTCACAAATTGGTGTTGTTGCAATGCACCATAATTCAGTCACGAGCTAGATCGTATTTATACTGCAGTAAAAATTGAAGATTATTTCATAACTAAATCAATCATATTTTGGAAAATCTTTACACAGTAGTAAAACAATTATTGCTTTATCTTTTATGAACTTCATGCCACCAACCCCATCTTAACATTAAGTTCTAGCTGGAAGACTCCTATATGAGTGTTATGTTTAGCTTCTTTTTCTTCTGAAGATCACCGGCACCATTTTCCTCGTTCTCCTTCTTTCCTCCTGAACAGCATCAGCAGTCTCAGCATTGGTTGTAACAATAATAGTTATTTCAGAATTTATTGTAGTAGTTGCAATAACAGTTTAATTAATGTCCGAGTTAGACCTTGATAAAATCAGAGATATATTTTAAATCAGGCTTGCAAAATTGTTTTCGAAATTTAGTATGTCCAATGAAACGAGCAGCAGGTGGGGCTGATTCCTACAAAGTTGAGAGGGGTTATTTCGCGAAAATAAGGCTTCCTACAAAAATAAAAAAAATAAAAAAAAAATGAGAGGATAGTGATTCCGACAAATATTTTTCAGACAAGGTGGAGGGTCTAGCCAACCGAGATTGGTTTTGTTTACCTTGTACCGCGAGCAGTCGTTTACCGGTATATTTTACCCACGCTGAATGCGTCACCGTATGAATCAGGTCAAGTGCAGTCAGTCAAGTGACGACAACTCCTGCGGACTTAGCAAGCATGTGGATATCATCTCCGCTAAATACAACCAGAATATTGCAGTTATTTCTGATCACTTTAGGTATTTGCGTAATTAAATCATTATTATATCAATAATAACACTAACCATGGAATCTCATACATCTAAACTAGCCCGACACCGACTAGAAGCAATTAAAAAATATCTCCCCGTTCGTGATTCTGTCAAGCAACAACTACAAACGCGTCAGGAGTGTAAGGTGGAATTCACAGAGGGTGCAGAACAGTTATTTGGACCTGTTACAAAGGCTACCAAAGGTCTTCTTCCCACGTCAGAGCAAACCGCCAAAGTAACTGGAAAAATAGCAGAAAGAACTAAGAAAACAAAAAAATTTCTAAGAAAACTTACACGTGAAATAGCTGATGCTACTCATCAACCACAAACACAAAAAATACTTAATGGTATTACCCAACTTCGTTATGAAGTAGCTGATATAAAGGAATCTTGTCTGAAAAATATTTGTTGGAATCACTATCCGCTCATTTTTCGTAGGAAGCCTTATTTTCGAGAAAATAACCCCTCTACGCTTTGTAGGATTTCCCCCCACCCCCGCTCCTAAACGCATAAAAGACAATAAACAAGTTCCTTTTCTTGAGGAATAATATGGGAAGACTGCTGGTGTAGGAAATGTTGACTTGGCATAGCAGTGCTTGTGTGGGAGAAACATAGCACAAACTTGAACGATCAACAGTTGGATATTTCGTTTTATATAGCCCCCTTTAAATAACTCAAAATCTTCCTTATCGCATTGGGTACGGATACAATGGAGGAAAATTTAATCCAATCAAGCTTACTGCAGAAACCGAAATAGCTCAAATTGTCACGAATCGCTTTTAGGTGTTCTATTTGGTCTTTTTACGTTCAAGAATGCGGATAAGGAGCTACTGTTACCGAAATGAAATAACACTTTTATACAATACACGTCTGGCTAAATCACAGCAGGAAGGAAAATTTGTATGCAAGAATGAAATAGACTAAATTACATTCTTGTCGACATTTTGTCAAAATATTGGGCTGAGTTTAAGATATTTTAGGTATAAATCCTTGAAGAAGATAAATACATTACATACATTAAAATGTAAATTAAATGCCGTTTAAATTCATGTAAACTCGTTATAGATGAGTACTCTTGTATGGAACTGATGATAAATATTGTTCTGGGCGGCTGCAGCCAAATTCTCAACAAAATCTTAAAATCACATACTGTACGGAAAATAAGGTAGATTTGTGGAAAGTGGTTAAACCTGGTCTTTTATTAATGGCAAAATCATCCCGAATTTTAATTAGCGTAATACACAAGAAAACAAACGGTGATAAAATTACACTTAAATAATTAATATCAAGGACATATACAGTTTAGTGTCTAACACGTTTGCGCGAGTAAGCGTAATAAAACGTTTTCTTGAGTGCTTCAGCAAGTGTTTGTACATAGATGATCCAATATCATCGTCCATGTTACATGATGAGTAATCCTGAACAATATCTTCAACAAAAGCAGTTCTAGTGCGTGAATCTTTCCGCATTAATAACAGTAGTTAGGATAATAAGCAGTAAAACATGCTATGTTCAAGGTAAGTAATAAACACGCGCGACGCGACCTTATACATCGAACATAGTATTGTATCAATATTCTTGTCCATCAGTCCACAAAATTAAATGTTCGTGAACTTTGGGAAGATATGTCAAACACGTGTCTTCAGTCGCCTGCAAATCGCATGAGGGTTGGACGGAGTCTGCATAAACAAAATATAATCTATAAATGTGCTTCGACGTAGTAGATTACGTAATCTACCATTTAGGTTTTTGGGCCAGACGACAGAGAACACAATACTATTTACACGGACACGCGACACCATACCACTCACCCACCCACCCCGCTACCACTGCATACAATAACATACCTCTTCGAAACACGCCACACAACATTCCGCACTCCCAACGCCAAAAACCAAAGCTACATCGTACAGTCCACATCACAAAACGCCATATACCCCATGCCACATACAAAAACACAATACACTGTATAAGCAACACCGCCGACAATATTTCACCAAATACACACATCAAACCCCATATACAAATCCAAACAACACACACAACACCACACAATAAACACATAAGATGCAAAACATAATTAAACATATAACATACCACAATGTTCACCCAACGCCACGAAAAGCATACAATATATGTCACAAACATGCACGCATATAACATTAACTGCACCACACTGCACATCTTCCACGCCACACACACTCAACATACCACCTCCTCACATCAAACCACCTCACAAGACGCATAACGCCATAATCATACCTTATATTTGTGCACCACCCCACATACAATATAATATTGTACACAACCCACTGCACCGAACCAAACAATTCGCACAGAAAATCATGTACACACAAAACGCACAAAGGCTTTGTAAGACCAACCATATTACACCGACAACACCAGTTACACTCATGGAACACTATGACACAACCGCACACACCTCAATCCACACATCACACTCCTCAGTACACACCATACACACAATCTAAAGGAATAAAACTACACTCCACACTGTACACACAAGGCCAGATAACACAGCTCACACAACGCAAACAAGACATGCACAAAAAGCCATGTAAGCCCTGATACAAAAGTATCTGCAACACCCAAACAGCACTCTACACCAGAATACACAACAGCTTTAGACATAACACAAAATCACACATAAAGCATTAAACACACATTAGAAGATGACAACATACAACACGCCACTTATTTCACCGCCAGAGCAGAACATCACATACCACACTAATACCTCTTTGCACACAAATGACACTAACCACAAACACCACACATATATGCACGAATATAACACAACAAAATATACCACATGTTGCGGACCACATTCCAAACGAAATATAAACACCAGACTCTGTGCCACTTGCACAAAATTCATAGGCACTCACGCCACTCAAGTACTTGAATCTACACACCAAATCAAAAGCTGCGCAAAATGGAACAACACAATGCAATACAAATAAATTACACACACACACACACACACACACACACACACACACACACACACACACACACACACACACACACACACACACACACACACACACACACACACACACACACACACACACACACACACACACACACATATATACATACAATGAGGGTATGTGAGAAAGATTACTAGTGGGTCGGTGGTTTCTCCCGGGGTCTGGCCTGGTTTCTCCTCCATCAAATATACTGGCTGCAATGTCTAGCGCATCATATGCTGAAAAATGGCGTTAAACCCACAAAATCACGCTTAGATTGTCAGCCCTTTTCCTTGTATGTGTATACCACGAAATGATTGACGGGGTTTAAGTGTCTTCAGTAACGTGTATGAATGATTTAGCCTGGAACAGTTGCCCCATAGTTCTGACTCAAATGTGCATTGAACTATCTTTATCACTTTAATATGTACACTACGCACTACATAACAGCCCCAAACAGGTAAGTACATCTTTTGTACCTGTTCAATAAATATGTCACAAAAGATAAATTTTAAGTAATTTCAACACATTACAGCATTGTATGTAGCTCTTTGACAACATGTTATTGTTGTATGTTACACATTTAAGTAACAAAAGTCAAATGATCTTTATTATTTGCACAAACATAATGTTCACACAAATTATTGGTTGAAAACCCGTAAGTCATTCATATGCAAAAATAAGGTATAGATATTTTGTGAGACTTCATGTTCTTCTCTTACATTCAAAGCGAACACATGGCATTTTGGATAGTGAGAATGATAAGCTGGATAGTATAGCTGGTGTGATGGATACTATTTTTGTTGTTTAAGGTATAGTCTTTTTTGTGAGATTTCATCTTCTTCGTTTACATTATGAGATAACAACAGAATTTTGGGATAGTGTGTTAAGGGGGTGTTAAATGGTATAAATAATGTGATGGATAGTATTTATTGTGGTGGGTGTAAGGGATAGTCTATTTTGTGAAATTTCATTTTCTTCGTTTACATTCTGAACTAACACATAACGTTTAGAGAGTGTGTGTGTATTGGCCTTTGTTAGTCCCTATAAAACTCCCTTTATCCCTATCATATTCATTTCATCTACCTACCTACCTACCTACCTACCAACAGTAGCGCGTATTGAGGTCAGTCACTTGCATCACTGTTGCTATTATTCCCCTAGTGTCCAGTGCAGTGACGTCATTGAAGCTAGAAATTTTGAGGGTATAAAATAGATTTGGGTTTTTCCATAGGACTTTCCACAGGTTGTAGCTATAAATAGATACTACGATTTTATATAGGATCGTCACACAAGTTGAGGCTATAAATATATATTGGGTTTTTCCTTAGGATTTTCCACAAGTTGTAGCTAAAATAGATGGAAGGATGGGAAGAAGAAGAAGAAGAAGAAGAAGAAGAAGAAGAAGAAGAAGAAGAGGAAGAAGAAGAAGAAGAAGTAGAAGAAGAAGAAGAAGAGGAAGAATGTCCTGGAGAAGATGAGGTGCTGGTGGAGAAGAAGAAGGGAGGAGAGAAAGTAGAAGAAAGCTAAACGACCCTTTTCAGGGCTACTGATATGTCTAGAAAAGATGTCTATTCTCTCTTGCCTAAAACAAGTTTTAGTCTTTCTTTTGTGTGATAGATTTATGTCCATAAATCTATGTATGCCTATGTCTCTGTCTCTAACCCTGTCTTTAATCACGTCTCTATGTCTATGTCTCTATTTGTCCCTTGTCCCTAGAGTAGTGCATATTCAGGTCAGCCCCTTGCCACACTGTTCCGCCTGATTGAGGTCAGCCACTTGCAACATTGTTACCATTTTTTCCCCAGTGTCCAGTACGGTGACGTCATCCCTGTTCAATTCCTATAGACCCTAGATAGTCCCAATCCATTGTCGCTATACATTAACTATGCTAAATTCCGTTTGACCCTATACAGTCCCACCCATGTTAAAGTCCCATAGACCCCATAGGGCAAACTCACTATTTTAACATTAAAGTCCCATAGACCCTATATCGTCCCCATTCACTACTTACGTTGTGTATCCTTACCGAATTCATCGCCTGGACTTTTGCAATTATGTTCCTTTGTATAAAAAGAGTGATACAGTTTCGCAAAGTCAAATGTAAATGTAAAATATCAGTTTGGGGTAGGAGATAGGCTATTATCGTTGCTTTATCACCAATCAGCCATTTGTGACAAAGTTGTGATTTATTATTTTGTTGAAGTTAGACTTTCAAAACAGGCAGGATGTTTACTTTGATCCTACTCTTCTTTACATCTTATTGGTTTGCAGTAATTTCCTATCATTTAAAATCTCTCTCTCTCTCTCTCTCTCTCTCTCTCTCTCTCTCTCTCTCTCTCTCTCTCTCTCTCTCTCTCTCTCTCTCACACACACACACACACACACACAATTACAGCATAAAAAAATAGACGAATATAAACAACATCACGACATATAATTCAAAACTAAATTAATGCCAATTAGTAATACATAAGACAGAATCAGATGGACTTAATACATTAAGTAACTTTTCAAATCCTGAATCATGCATAACAGTTTTTGTGGATTGAGATTCATGGCAACTGAAACATGTAAGATATTACACATGAAGACGCCAAATAAAATATTATGTTCACATTTTAAAACTGTGACTATAATTTCGGAACCAAAGGTTTTGACAATGGTACCAAGTATACAGATCATAGGTTATGGGAATAACACAGAGTGTACAGGTTGTAAGGTATGGGACTAATACCAAGTGTACAGATCATAAGGTATGAGAATCTGATTTTTGTTTGTCTAACTTAACTTTCTTTGATATGTTTTGTGTTTGTCTGTCTTAGCTCTCTTTGATGTGCTTTGCGTTTGTCTAGCTTACTTATCTTTGATATGTCTTTTTATGTTTGTCCAGCTAAGCTCTCTTTCATCTGTTTTGTGTTTGTGTAGCTGAGGTCTCTGATATGTTTTGTGTTTGTCTAGCTTAGGTCTGTGATATGTTTTGTGTTTGTCTAGATTAGGTCTGTGATATTTTTTAAGTCTTACTCTCTTAATTCTTGGACATTTTATTTTGAGTCGTACTTACTTTACCTTTAGTTTTCATTTTTTCATTTCATAGATAGCTAATTTCTTGACATCTTTTGTTACTCTGACACACACACACACACACACACACACACACACACACACACACACGCACGCACGCACGCACGCACGCACGCACGCACGCACACACACACACACAAACACACACGGAATTCCATAGTTTTAATTGGCATTTCAGTATTTCAAAAGCAGTAAATCAAAGTTAACAGTTGCACAAAAAGTTAAGTTTCTAATCAGCTCACTTCGTTACTGACTATACTTGGGTGTGACATAAGGAAATGCAGTGTGTTTTCTTTACCGTCTGGAGCAAAAAAGAGTGTCAACAAGTTGAAGGCGGTAAAGATCAAGTCGCGGTCTAGCATGGTAATATCTTGTCATCATCATCATCATCATCATCATCATCCCTTAACCCAAGAGGTCGTTGGGGTATCACAGCTGACTTTGCAACCAATTCTCTCCATCTTTCCCCGTTCTCTACTGCCCTTTGGGAATCTCCAAATCCCATGCCTGTTCACTCCTTAATGTTGTCTTCCCACCTCTTTTCTATCTGCCTCTTCTTCTGCACCCTCGCACTATGTCTTGCAGGAGTGTTTTTGCAAGTCCATATGATCTTGAGACATGACCGTACCACTTCAGTTTGCGCTTTTTTACAGTGGTCAAGAGGTCTTCATAGGATCCAATGGCTCACTGGATCCTGTTGTGGACTACTTCGTTGGTTACATGGTCAATGTATGAGATGCCCAAGATCTTGTGGTAGCAACTCATTTCAAAGGTTTGAATCCTTCTTTGTAGATCTGATGTGAGCGTCCATGTTTCACAAGCATACAGAAAGATAGATATGACAATCGATCGCATCAGTCTTATTTTGGAACCAAAAGCAATGTTGTAATTTGTCCATATTGGTCTCAACCTTGTTATTGTTGCTGTTTTCTGGGCAATCCCGCAAAGTAGTTCTGGTTTGGAGCCCTCGTCTGTGATAATTGATCCCAAGTACTTAAAGCTTGTGACTCTTTCCAGCTTCTGTCCACTGACCTTTATTTCTGCACTGATGCCATTGGTGTTGTTTGTCATCAGTCTGGTTTTTCCGGCGCTAATCTCCATACCGTATGCAGTGGAGGTTGTGTCAAGGCGTTCAACCAAGTCAGTCAGTTCTTTTTTATCTCCTGCTAAACCATCAATATTATCTGCGAAGCGAAGGTTTGTGATTGCTCTTCCTCCGATGCTGACAGTGCTCTTGTGGTCATGCAAGGCATCCTTCATGAGTCTTTCCAGGAACGTGTTGAAGAGTGTAGGTGACAGTATACATCCCTGTCTGACTCCAACTGTTGTTCGAAACCAATCTCCTCTGCTGCCTTTGATAAGGACAGTACTGGTGGCTTTGTCATAGAGGTGCTCAACAACCTTCACCAGGTATGAGCTGATGTTGTACTTCCTCATAGTTGCCCATAAGGCTGCATGCCATACCCTATCAAAGGCCTTTTGAAATCTATAAAGACGTAGTATAGATTTTGCTGGTACTGAAGGTATTTCTCGCAAAGGAGTCTGAGATTGAAGATTTGTTCTGTGGTGCTCCTTCCTGCTCAGAAGCCTGCCTGCTATTCAGCAATAATTTTCTCCGCTTGAGGCTTTAGTCTGTTGAGAATTATCTTCAGCATAACTTTGCTCGGGTGACTGATCAAATTGATGGTTCTGTAGTTTGGGCACAACTGTAGGTTTTCTTTCTTGGGGAGCACGATAACCAAGGATCGAGTCCATGTGGTGGGTCATTTTCCTGTCTGCCATATCTTGTTGCAGATTGTTGTTAGGACTGTGACTATATATTCTCCTCCTGCTTGAATGAGTTCTGCTGGTATGTTGTCAATGCCGGCTGACTTTCCTTTCTTTAGTGACCTAACTGCAATTTCTACTTCTTCACGAAGAATGGGGTTATCATCAGTTTCTTCTGCCTGAGGGCAATTTAGTACTGCTGGATCTCCTTGGGTCTTACGATTGTACAATTCTGAGCAGTATTCTGTCCATCGCTTGAGGATCTTCTGTGAGGCATTTTCCTGAAAAAGGGAAAAAGAGATAATGAAGGAGCTAGAAAATACAGAGAGATAAATAATATGATCAGGAAAAGCACGAAAAAGGCAAAGGAATCATGGATAGAAAGACAATGCTGAAAAATCGAAGACAGTCTGAGTAGAAATGACAGCAAAATGGCATATCAGCTAGTGAAAGATCTCACAACCCATAAACAAGGGAAAGCTATCACAGTCTAAGAGAAATCAGGAAAATGCCTCACAGAAAATCAATATCTTGTACTGGATGACTAAATAAATCTTGGCATTTTATTGGATTCCATATCTTGTCAAAAACACTTTTTCAAAGTACTGTAAGACATGCCACATTGGGAATCCATTTCAAGATTGTTCTCGGTAAGGTCAATGTTGAGGTATAAAGATGATTTAGGCTGAAATTGAAAGTGACTAAACTATTTGAACGTCGAATGTCATTTTTTTTTTGTTCGGACACGGAGGTGGTGTGGGGTGGGTGAGTAATTCAAAATAAGGTCATTCTGACCTTGCCTTGTTTTAATATTATATTGTGTTTATAATTTATTATGTTTATAATTTATGTCTTTTTCCTCTTGACTACAGACTTTGCTACCCAGTATCAAAATAATGATATTACCTGTTCGTGTATTTTGAAAGTCACGTGACTATTTTTTCCGCTTCTAGCAATAGTCTTTTTTGACACAGTTTTTATGATATAATAAAGGAACACCCATCTCAGACTACACAAGCATATCCCAAAACACACCGATATCAAACTACACAAACACATCCCAGACCACAACCATCTCAGACTACACAAGCACATCCCAGACCACACCCAACTCAGACTACACAAGTATATCCCAAAGTACACCGATATCAAATTACACAATCGTATTCTAAAATGGACCTGATAAAAGTTATTTACAGTTTACATAAAATAGGTCTGTTAAGTTTGTGTTTTAGGTTTTCGAAAACTGATTGTTTGAGTCGATGATGCTTTTAGAATGCCATCAATATGACACTTTCATTTGATTCTTGATGACAGTAGTTGTCCCAAATAATGACAGTAGTAATCCCAAATGATCACATAAGTAGTCCCAAACGATGACATTAGTAGTCCCAGATGATAACAGTAGTAGTCCCAAATGAAGACATTAGTCGTCCCAAATGATAAAAGTAGTAGTCCCAATTGACGACAGTAGTAGTCACAAATTCAGGTATATTTATAACTGTCTTCGTTTTCGTTTAAATAATTATTTAAATTTGCTTATTAGTCACTCAATAATATGTAATTACTACTTAAACAATGAAATATTCGGGATATAATTTGCAATGTAGCTCATCGATTTCAAGGTCAATAAAAAATAATTTTCAACATCAACATCAAGTTGAAGCCAACTAGTTGAAACAAAAAAAAAAAATTCAAGCTTTAATTCCTGTAAAAATAGTCATGTAAAATTGTGCAACCTTAACGCTTTTGTGTGTTAAGTTTTTCTTGTCTCTGTTTTGTATTTGCCTTTGAAGAAGACTCATTTAGAGTCGGAAGCGCATAAGCAAGTTAGAAACAAGTTTTGCATTGTTCGTTTCTCCTTATTGCATTTATCTTAATCAGCCCCTGACACACGCGATCCCTTACTGGATCCAATACACTTGAAAGGACTGTTATTCGCCATATGACTTGTATTATATATATATATAATAGTGAGTAGATTATTGGAATGAGGAAGCTTTTTGTCATGTTATATAAAACGACCAATCATGAAAGTGGTAAAGGGGGTAATTCAAGAAAATGTCTTGTGGAACTCTCGATAATAATAATAATAATAATATAATAATAATAATAATAATAATAATAATAATAATAATATGAATAATAATACAGAGTTTAACGGAAAGAGTTACTTCGGTAAACATAGTCGCAGTAATTGCGTACCGGTGATAATCTGATTGGAAATTTGCCAAGGTTGCATTATGAAGGTTAGACTATTTCATTTCGTCAATGTAAATTCTTCCTGGTCTTTTGTTTGCTAGCAGTAGCCATCAGTGTCGTTCCTTATGTATGCGTTCTTGATCGGCTCACCTCGGGTGAGACTCGGTCGGTTCACTTGTAGTGGTTGACAAGCTCCTGTTGATTACATTCTTCGCCTTGTCAGTGTGTTTGATTGTATGTCTACATCACGATATAATTAAACAAGCCTCAGGGTCTGCAAAGAAAAACATGCATGAATGGTTTATCTTATCTAACTATTAGCCAAAGTTCGGACTTGATTTTCTTCTGATAGTGAATGTCCTATCTCAGTAGTATGTACACAACGATCTACGTATAAGTCACAAACCGTCAAAGTACTTCCAATTACCTATTCTACAGTTATGTGGTTCCCAAAATAGAAATTAACATCTGAGGATATTGTTTGTTTTACATTTACGTTATCCCTGCCCAGGTTTATTATATATGCATTAATAATGTCTGATGTACACACAGAATATTAATGGAACACCCGTAAAGCAATTACATGCTGGAATATACACTTATGACAAAGATAACTTGTTATTTGTTCTTATAATCAATTAGATGTACAATCACTTGCTCTTTACAGTTTTAATTAAGATGATGCTTACGAATGCCCGTAATAGCTAAACTCGACAATTCTTACTGATGTTCATAATAGCTAATTTAGATGATGTTTACGAATGTCCGCAATAATTAATTCAGATGATGCTTACTGATGTCCGTTATAGCTAAGATGATATTTACGAATGTCCGTAAAAGCTATTTAAGTTGATGCTTACGGATGTCCGTAATAGCTAATTAAGATGATAATTACTGATGTCCGTAATAGCTAATTGAGATTATGCCTACGGATGTCCGTAATAGCTAATTAAGACGACGCTTGCTAATGTCCGTAATAGCTGATTAAAATGACGCTTGCTGATGTCCGTAATAGCTAATTAAGTTGATACTTACGGATGTCCGTAATAGCTAATTACGATGATAATTACTAATGTCCGTAATAACTAATTAAGATGATACTTAAGGATATCTTATTTGGTATCGCTACATTTTTAGCATAGGAATTTTTGCGAGGTCACATATTGGTCTTTTGTTACAATAAACCATGATATAGCCCCGTGCTAGTGCATATTTATACTGCAGTAAAATTGAAATTTATTTCATAAATTAATCTATAATCTTGTTATAAATCTTTAAACTTTAATGAAACAATATATTATTATAACGTATTTTCATATTACCTTTTAAGAAGAATTGCAGTGTAACACATACAAAGTACCCTAAGACGGTGTTTAACATTGCCGTGTTACACGTACAAAGTGTCCTAAGACGGTGTTTAACATTGCCGTGTAACACATACAAAGTGTCCTAAGACGGTGTTTAACATTGCCGTGTAACACGTACAAAGTGCCCTAAGACGGTGTTTAACATTGCCGTGTAACACGTGCAAAGTGCCCTAAGACGGTGTTTAACATTGCCGTGTAACACGTACAAAGTGCCCTAAGACGGTGTTTAACATTGCCGTGTAACACGTACAAAGTGCCCTAAGACGGTGTTTAACATTGCCATCTAACACGTACAATGTGCCCTAAGACGGTGTTTAACATTGCAGTTTGTAGTCCTTTCAATTCTTGCTGAAAGATTGCTGTATCAAGTAGCATGCAAAACGTTTCTTTTCATTTTCATCTTCTCAACATCTCCGTCATGATCCTCCATTTTCTCCTCGTCCACTTCATCACCAGCGTCGACAGGATCAGCATTAGTGGTAGCAATAGCAGCTGTTTCAGATTTAATCGCAGCAATAATTATAGCAGTTCTATCGAAATAGAAATAAATTTTAGATCAAATAGTAATAGCAGTTCTATCGAAATAGAAACAAATTTTAGATCAAATAGTAATAGCAGTTCTATTGAAATAGAAACAAATTTTAGATCAAAAAGGCTTGCAAAATTGTTTTGTAACGTAGCACGTTCAATTAAAGGTAAACAGTACACACGTTCTGTATCGTTTTTATTCTCATTCTGAAATAGCAACATGAAATATTTTCTTTCACTTTATGAAAACTATTAATATTTCGTTATCTTGACATGAGTTGAATATGAAAGAGGTAAAGTTGGATATTTTGGGTTAATTAGGTACATGTAAATAACTCAAAAACTTCCTTATCGCACGCGGTATGGATTCAATTGTCACGAACCTTTTATGGT
>JAECUM010007313.1:0-66110 GCA_016617855.1 Megalonaias nervosa | reverse complement strand
TAAATGCAAGAAAAGTCATGTAGGCCAAACCTCTACCCTCAGTTAGGGACAAAGGTCAAGCACACAGTACAAATTAAATATACATAGCAGGTGAAGAAAAGCTATAAATGCGATAATTGTAGCACATATCTATTTTGTTAAGACTTTGAAATTAAGAAAAAAATCGTAAATTTAAGAACTAGAAACCAACCTTTTAAATTCAGCCAGGAGTCATTCTTGCCTTGACGTCATGAGTATATATCAGTAGCTGTTGACTATGATTGGATTATCGCACCATTTTATTTTAATTTTAGTTACGATGATATAGAAATCTACGTGATATAATGAAGTAAAAGAGAGTTTTATGAAATTAGTTTCTCATTATATTCCTTGAAAACATATTCCTTTTTTGGCCGAATTAAATTCCAAGAAGATTAATTTAAATATTTGAGAAAGAACAAACAGTAAAAAAGAACATATACATAAGATAGTTTCAAATAGCCAATTTCATTGGTACTTAAGCAAGTTTTTTTTATAATTGAATGATAGGTTTAGTTTCAATCCAAATAACAAGACTGTTTACATTTTTGCAATAAAGTTATTATTTATGCACATACGACATTTGATATTTTTTTATTAGCTGAAACAAAGAAGCAGCAGTTATTAACTTTTGGGGAGGATTAGTTGATTATATTGCAAGCAGAAGACGATATTAACAATGCAGACATTTCAAATAATTTGTAAGTTTTACTCAGTTATAATAAAACTTACTCAAAATGGGAACAATACAGTAAAAAGTAAAATTATTTATACCATTTTTGCTTGAAAAAAGCCACTCCTGCATCATACTCGTCATCTTTAAAAGCACACGATTTGCAGAAAATCAGCGATTTCAGAGACCAAGATTTACATTCTTTTACATACTTATTAATACTCTTTTTTGTTACCATTTACAACTGTCAGAGAACTGAATGATATTGTTTTTACTTTCCAATTTACATGTACCACAAGGAAATCCAGCTATTTATACCAATTCTGTAAAGAACATAGCCATCTGAAAAAACAGTTGCAGATGTTTGGCATTTTTATACCAAGGTCCAAGAATTTTGTGTTTGGTAAAACACAACAAACAAGACCGTGAGGTACTGGTAATTAAAAGTTAACATAAAAAACAATATCAGTATTTCACAAAATACTTACCTTTAACTACCCATCTAGTTAAGGTCAGGAAGGAGATTTTTATTTTCTTGATCATAATGTTGGACTATAATGTTTTTAAATCAAAGCACCAAATTATCTTGCTGTAAACATGAAAGAATAATTGCTCTTTTTTAATATATTTAATTAAGTTCTTTGCTTTTGTTGTCCAGAGAAAGTGGATCAATTAAGAATAGATTAAACGACATGTATACATGTACCTATTTACCCTAACAGTATTCACTATAAATTGTGTTTTTATATTTTATTTAAGTATGTCATCATTATTTATTGAATTTATCAATTAGGAATGGATTAATGGAACATAGTCATTAAATCTGATATACCTAAAAGCAATGTCAAATAACGTGGATATATATATACCTTTATTTTTGCACAGCCACACTTGTTTGATTTTATTTTCATTTCATTCGTTCTTTTTTAAATCCATATACTCTGTTATATAACTAGTATTAAATTATCAAAGCGACGAATTATACTTACTCAACCAGTGATACATTATGAAATATATGATATCATTGAAGTTCTTTTCGGTGTTTCAATATGTTCCTGTATTTCGGTGCATTTTGGTGTTGTGTTGACCACTTTTATGCAATTTTCTTTGGTCGAGTAAACAATATTTTAAAAAGTGAAATGTGTGAACAAAACATTTCTTGAACAAGAATGCACTGCCACTATCTGGCCACTCATTTAGACAAATTCTTTCATAATAGGGAATAGGAATCTACTTTTCCTTACATCTATCTTTGATCCATCTCTTTACTTAACTTCTGGGAAGCTGGTGACATCCTCTGTTGTAATGGCCACATTCCAATATACTTGCGAAGTAATCCAAAATTGGAGGCAGATACGGAACACTTTAGACTATCTGTGGATCAATCATACAAATGGTCATTTAGAAAACATGGCTGATCCATTACACTTATTTCCAAAGGTACTCCAGAAAACTGATGGAGGATACAGTACCAAACACTTTGGCAATTCCTAAACGTATGATTCTTGCAAAGATGCCAATGGGGGAACCAAAAAAGAGTCCTTAGCAACTTCAATGCCTATCCAGTGAATGAAAAGCTGAATAAATGCCATATATAATGAGCTAAAGCATGTCATGCTGTGAGGAGAGGGGGAGAGAACCATAACAAGATAACCGGGTTGGATTTTCGGATTTATAACAGAACACTTTTGATGGCGATACAAATACAATGTTTATTGATGACTGACTTGAATGGAAAAGAATTCTGATTAATACGTACGTGTATAAGATCCAAATATTGGACAAAATTAACACAATCCGCACGAACCTAATAATGCAACATAAATGTGAATACAAATAAATGATCATACACAGTAAAAGGACAAAGGTTAATGATTCACAGTAAATTCACATGACAAAAAGAATGACGTGTTTTTCTCAAATAGTAAAAATGATGTGCTTTACTCATATAGTAAAATGTATTCACTCAGACAGTGAAAAATGAGGTACTTTACTCAAATAGTAAAATGATGAAAACAAAGGGACAGATATACAAAATATCTTTAGTCCCAAAACACTGGGTATAACAAACCCTAAAATTAGCCCACGGCTAAAAGATTATATGCATGGAGTAACACAAAACACTCCGTCACTAGCACACTTGGCTACCAGTCACACTGGTCAGTCAAGCAGTCAGCATTATGGTAGTCACTGACCACCATTCAGTTCCTTGGTCAATAAAGCAATCAGTGCCCACCAATTTGGTCAGCAACGCCCGATCACCTGCTACTCGACTAGCAACACACCGTTCACTCAGCTCCACGGCTGCTATGGTCAGCTTCTATAGTTAGCTCTACAGCTGGTACCTCGTCGACTCCGATCAGCAGAAAATACATCTAACTCCGTGTACTATGCATGACACGAGCATATAAGATAACACGTAATAACGTTATATATGGTAAGCTATACAAATCACAACATTACAAAGCAATAAACAGGTTCAGAAGTGAACCTACCAGTGTCCGATAAGAGTCCTACGGTACTAAACGTTTCTTAAAAATGCAACTTTATATTGCTAATATAAATCTCTTGCTAAGTCACAAACAAGAATAGAAAATATTTGCATTATACTGCGTAAGCCAAAGCTACATAGAAAATATATAAAAATAAACGTGGTAGTACAATAGTTATAACTTATACACAGGAAATTAATAAATAACTCACATGCCTCTACAGTTGGAGATGTGCAAGTCCTTAAGTAGACTGCTCACTGACAAGACGTTCCGTAATGTAAAGATTTAGTCTTACGGTGAGGCATTTATGCACAGACGATGCAGCCCTACATCGTCTGTGCACTGGAAGTATTCGGTTTTTCCCATCGAAAGCATTTCGCACGTGCGGCATAGGATGAACCGAACTCACTGTTTCGAAATATTGTACAATATACATAAATCACCCTCGGGTATCGTTGTACACAAAAAACGAAACCCGAGTACATGTATTTAATAAATCAAGGGATTTATACAATTCCGTGACATAGTTCTGTTGTCTCTAGGTCAGGCTGTAGTGCTGCTTTTAAATCATTATGGCTTATTGCATGAAAAGTTGTTAGCAAAAGTTAAAGTTGCAGTATCAGACTGAAGAAAACGGGTGAGTTGGTTATGACCCTAACAGAAAGTTTAAAAACAAAACATTCTCAAAATCTCTTCACAAGACAACTATTCTGAAAACTTCCTCCATGTCCATAGTCCTGAAAGAAAAAGTTCCTTTACATTTCAAAACTGTTAATGCTGTAAATTACATTAAGCCTTTCACTCTCGGACAACTACAAGATTTTCTTGATTGAATCCATGATACTTCAGCTGTTCCAAATGATATCCACTATCAACTTTTGAAATACTTACCTGACACAATTCACATTATGCTACTAAACATTTTTAATTAAATATTTCATGGTGAGAAGCAAGATTGATATCAAATCATATAATTGTACTTGAACAACCATGACAAAAATGATAAATGACGGACTCCTCTAAAATCTTGAATCCAGAAAACTATTCTCCAATTTCTGATGTGGATTTGAGAAGCACAATAGGCTATTTAGTCATGCTTGAAACATTTATTAGAACAGAAATCAATTAACATTTAATAACCATCTTTTTTGAACTAGAGAAACTTTTTATGACATCACACAGAAGTACATTTTAATGAATGATATAGTTGTAAAGGGTCTGTTTACCTGTCGTTATATGCAAGTTTTTGAATGATAGAGATTTCACAGTTAAAGTAGGCTCGACCCTTTCTGAGAGCTATCCTTATTATTTTGGTGTACCTCAAGGCGGGGTCTTCATGCCTAAACTTCGTTATCATGTATCAGCTTGTATTCAGGAACTTAAAATTCATCTGGGGCAATTTAGAACTTCTCTTAACGAAGCAAATGACCTATCACCTTCTCTCAGATGAACAAAACTGGCTATTCAATATACCACCAAACTATCATTCATTGCGTCTAATCCTGCATTTGATGCCATCCTTTGGGCCAAATACTAAACCTTTATGTACATACATAAATTCCACCACTTTTGTTATCACAAATAACATTCGATCTTTGCCAATTCAAAAAGACATCTACCAATCATCTTATTTTTTAGAGTAAATTCAATGAATTCAAAGCCTCCTATTAAACTTTTTATGCACATGCATACATTACCCAGTATGATGGATAGAAAGACATCTAATATTCTATTGAAGTCATTATTTACCTTGAGATATCAGCTGTTTCATGTGCAGTGATTGGAATCTGTTTTTGGATTCACTTACCTTTTGACAAATGCTTTTATCACACTGACATTACATGCTTAGAATTTATCGACAAAACATGTTCTTATGTATGCAAAGTGTTTGTGTTTATTATGGTTCCATTATACTTCATTAATTATCGAGTGACTTGCTTAGGTACTTGTGCCATACAGTTTCATTGTATGTATAACTTTAGGACATATTGTCCATAAATATCATTATATTTCCAGTCTAGCTATATAAAGTGAAAATCAAGATGCAGAAGTTTGGTTCGGTATTATTACATTAATGAAAAATATTTGGTTGAACATCTTGACTGCTTCGAAGACGATTTCAGATGATTATGGTTGCTTTGATCATATAATGAGATATTGAAAATTTGATAGTCTTTACGTGTTAATCATCAGGTAATTTAGTGTCAGCTAATTTGGATGCAAATTCTGTATAATTAGATTTTAACTTTGCTTTCCGTCTGTTTGAATGTAGTGTTTTTCTTACTTATATGTTACTCAGCTGCATTTTTTCCTAAGAATTACAAGTACATTACCAATAGATAATGTAATAAATCTAGGGTATGTGCTATTTACATGTACGTCTCCATTTCTATAGATTTATGATATTTTTGTGACTACTTGTTTGATTGTGGGAAAACGGTGTTGGGGAAATATTCCTAAGCCCAAGTATTTAGCCAGTTGCTAGGGGCAAACGTCACAGAGCGCAGTGTTGATGAAATTTCATGATGGCATGGTTTTGTTTTGTATACAGAGCCACATAAGTGGGCCTTTAGCCAAGTAATTCCTATTAAAATCTAATTGTGTTGATCAATTGTGTATCTCTGTGTGAACTATTTGTTATAGGGACTGATAATTTTTACAATGGAATAATTGAGAAGGGATTGTTCCATTATCTGGAGACGCCTTTTATTGTTGCTGTGATGGTAAATATGGTTTAGAGTTACAGGCGAAATGAGCCTTAAAATCACGATTTGACTGACCTAGGGTTAGAGTAGGAAAATAGTTCCTTGTATTTGGTGTTTGAGTTGTATTTATATTTTCATGGTGTGAAGTACTGGCGCCACGTTACGGAAATTTAATAAGGAGAAGCTATGCAGTTTTGAGGTTGGCATGCTATTGTGAAGTTGTGATGCAAATTTGTAGTTGTGATATTTGTGGTCATGCATTGATTAGAGGAAAATTATTTTTATTCTCGGCGCATTGGAAGTTTCAGTTGTTGTCGAGAAGTCCTTGGAAATCAGGGGAAAACAAGTGACCTTGCAGAATTCACTCTAGGATTGAATTCGCTCGGTAAAGAGAACCCTTTGGCTTATTACAATACTATAGGTTTTTCAATAGGTATTGCTTGGTATATTTTGCAAACTACAGAAGATTATAGCAACTGATTGTTTTGGGGATTTCAATCTAGTGAGGTTGGAAGATTCAGGAATGAATTATGAGAATGAACCTTTTTCATGCTGTGAGATTTTGATCCTACACTAAGTATCCATAGACAGGGATCCACTGTTAAAGGTCCTATAGACTTCCCATGTAAAATTCTTTAAAATGTATTATTTCACAGATATAAGTGAAATTCTAAATTATTTCCTTTAGTTTCACTTTTATTTGTGGGATGCCAATTTCGTGGATTTCTTGGTTACTCCAAACCATGAATTTAATGACTCGACAAAAAGAATGAACATGTGATACAAATAGCATCGCGCGAGCGCGCGCGCGCGCGCGCGCACACACACACACACACACACACACACACACACACACACACTTGTTAGATTAGCATTCAGGATTAACTTTCCATAACTGCCAAAATTTTAACACTGCTATCGAAGTCAGAATTATTCTATCTAGTCACCCTTTATTAATAAATATTCTGGACAATATAATTTTATGACACCTTTTTCAATTGACCGAAGATTTCCCACGTTCTCTCTCTGACTTGTCTCAGCTTTGTTATTTCCTTCGCTTAACCCTACGTTAACATCTGTCGGACCGTTATCTAAGCTGGTCCTAATTCAAATTCACTCATTCCTCACCCCCAGACAAGAGAGGTTAACCATCGCAAGTCACAAATTTATGGTGAGCCTAGCCTATACGTCAATCTTAATGGCTACATGTCACGCTGACCACGACAGAATGTACTGCGAAAATATCTACAAAATTCTGCTCCATTACAGTAGCTTTATCATACACCTACAAATAAGTGGTTCCTAACTTGTGTAAATAGGTCTTAGGAAAACCTCTTGGCTTTTCTACCTAAGTCCATTTGTTTCCGAGTTGAAAGGCCCGAGAGTGGTCGGACTAGAATTGGGTTAACTCCAATGGGAACATCTAGAGGATTTTTTTCCCGAAATTTCTTCGTTGACAAAACACTTCCTGTGCACGTGAGATAGCATTTAAGTATGATTTTGGTAAGATAGAATTCATTTTAGATAAAACTTAACAGTCTAATCCAGTCCATCTTTCTCAGAACAGGATTTAAACTGTTCTTTACTGTTAGTCAATCAGATTTCAGGGGTTCATTTAAGTCATTTTCCACCATTAGCCCTGCATCAGCCAAATAAACGTTGAGCTTATTCAGTCAACGGAATTCAGCAGCTGGGTATATTAAGTAGGTAATCTGGAAAGTTTATTCTTTCTAAAGTTAACCGTCCAAGAGAGAGAGAGAGAGAGAGAGAGAGAGAGAGAGAGAGAGAGAGAGAGAGAGAGAGAGAGAGAGAGCTGGGGTTGCATTATAAATACCGGTTTTGGTACTGGTGGTCGGTATCCATTGTGCACAGGTTACTTAAATGGAATTGTGGTTGCCTAGATAAGCTAAGAGATCACGGTAGCTCTCGGTTAAACCCCGTTAGGCTTAAGTGTATGTGTAAGGTATTTCGTTCCGTTTTGTGAAAATTACTTTCATTAATCAATGTTGAATCTATTGCGTTTTGTTTTTGGTTTCTTTGGTGTTTTTGGTGGGTTTTTTTGGCATGTGATTGTAAACGACCACATGATACTGATCTACAAATGCTTACACTTTGGTAAATTCCTGCGACCATTTTCGGTTTCCAATCCGTTTCCAGTGCTTTACGGTCAAGATTTGCTTTTATCAACTCATTACAACATCGCGATAACAAAACCTCCCCCACCTTCATAATGATCAAATTTTGCAACTCCAGACAATATTTCCGATTATAAGTTCAAACACTGTAATCGCCAGCCTTCCCTTCTCTGGAACACTCACCTCTCTAGCAAAACAAAGTGTGAAAGGCTTTACGTGGAAATGTACCTTTATAAATTGCTACATTTTTATTTGAACATCGTGTTCAATCCTCAGTAACTTAAGGTCACAAACATGAAGTAAGAGCAGGGAATGTCACTGACAATCGATGCAGAAAAAAAATTAAATGCGTAGAAATCAAAAACAGTGAATACTAAACATATCAACTATATTTGCTTAGTAAATAATGACGATGAACCTCATTAGCCTTTATGTTGTAATTATGCACAGGCTGAAAAAATTACAATTTTGGTCGCCAAGGATATTTAACTGTTCTGTTTCGTGGAAATATTGTTACGGCCGATGTCCACGCGTGTGCGTTATGATCAATAATCTCTATCGGGGCTCCATTTTTTATATTTCGGTTTGTATAAAATCTCTCCGATTAATGTCTTTACTGTTATTGGAAACCTCATTTTTTTTCCCTAACCCAGCAACGTCGCTGATAGATGCTCCGGTATCTTTAACTGTTTCTGCCCACTCATTTATTTTTTTACGTCGTAAATCCGTTAAACCGTTTCCACGTATCGCGTTTGTAAAGTGTTCTGTAACCCGCTCAGCCACACAATTTAACCTTGAAAATTTCATCGGTTAGAGATCATTGACGCTAGGTTTATCATTTAGTGGATGTATACCATAAACAACTGCAGTCACAGGATACGTTCGTTCTTAATATGGTTTGCCAATACCAGTAAACGCTCCTGGTTTGGAATTTTTATTTAACATGACAATATTATTTCCAGTGTGAAGTCGGACAGGGTCGCGTTTGTCACGGATAATCCAAGTGCCGTCGTCTGTCTCTACAATAAATTTTATTAGAATAAAATATCTTTGATTGTCGAGATAGTTAATACTCTTTGCTGCTCGCTTGTCATTCATTCTAGTATCGACAGCACTCATGATTCTGAATGTTGACCACAAATGAGCCGCGCCATCGTTGCGAAATTCCTTCTTGGCTTCACGGATATGGTCAGTTATATCACTATTCGTTAAGGCCAGATCTTGCAACGAAAAACTAAATTACGTTTCTGCAGTTTGTCGAGATCGAATCTGACTTTAGAGGGTTTAATTACAGATAATCTATCAAATTCCTCCATATTATAATTAAGGCAAATATATATTTATATTGAAGTATAAATATATTATATAATGATTCAAACAAACAATAAATGCAGGTGGTTAATGATAGACTATAGAGCTCCTTGTAACAAAACCTGCGTAAATGAATTCTGTGGGGACCACATGCAAAGTATT
This sequence comes from Megalonaias nervosa, assembly GCA_016617855.1. Classification (NCBI taxonomy): domain Eukaryota; kingdom Metazoa; phylum Mollusca; class Bivalvia; order Unionida; family Unionidae; genus Megalonaias; species Megalonaias nervosa. The sequence continues at coordinate 56,614 of JAECUM010007313.1, read as the reverse complement.
CGCAGGAGGAGTCTAGGACCAAAACCGTGTTTACCATGTGGTGTTGGGGTCATTGGAGAAACCCAATTGTGCGTACAATGCGGTGGTAAAAAATACACGGAACTGAAACGATATTATGATAAAAAATATAATACCGACGGAATACCAATAAAAAGCGCCGAAGACTATCTCGCCAGATTTTCAAAATAATCAATTAAGCAAATAATATTATTATATAAATGGAGCAAAATGAGTTTGTGAAACACCCCATCATCAAGAATTATGAAGCATCTCGCGATGGTATAATCAGCACTGCAGATTAAAAATACCAGTCGGTGATGTCACAAATACTGGGTATCTCAGGTTTGGTGCTGGAAAAGAAAAATATCATTCACATCGATTCATCTACGAATGTTTTCATGGAGTTTTTGAAGACGGACTCGTGATCGATCATATTGATCAGATCCAAAAAATAATTCTTTATGTAATTTGCGAGATATTACACAAAGTCAAAATTGCAAATTGGGAAATACCGGTAGCAAATGTAAGTCTCCGAGGTCAGTTATATCTACAAATAATATATCCTTCGACATATGCAGCTGGCAAATATTTTGGTATTCACTTAGCTTGAAAATGTTTTGTTGCAAATAATGTAAGAAGATCGGCATTTACGAAGAAATTCGAACAAAAGATCAAATTTCGGTATTACACAATATAAAGGGAGATAACCCTGTCAAGCAACACTTTCTCCGCTAAAGGAATTAATCAGTTGTCCCCCTTGATACCAGACCGCCCAGCCTGGGTGGATAAAACATTTTTTTGCTGAAAAATTAATTAAAGAAATATTTATATATAAAAATATCACAATGTAGACTTTGATGTTGACCAATGATGATCTTAACTCGAATAAATTTCAAATTAATGATGTTCCTCTGCGATATTCTAAATCCACAACACAAACAGCAATGGATAGTTCAAAGCAGATAAAAATCGTCGATAAATTTTATCATGGGTCTTCAGAAAAACAATACAATCTATTAAATCCCCTTCCCGAGATGAGCTAGCTCGAAGACGATTATAATATAAATTCAACAAACGGCAAACGACCTCATCGATGGCGAAAGTGTCATAATTATATATATATATATATATATATATATATATATATATATATATATATATATATATATATATATATATATATATATATATATATATACATATATATATATATATACACATGTTCTGGCGAGCTTGAAGCTGCAGTGCACTTTTACCAGGGCAGAAATGTGTAAGATCGTAGATTTCGCGATTCTGATAATAATATTTATTCAGAATATAATATTTTTAATCTGATAATGTGTACTGGAATTTCCCTTTAGAAAACTTTATATTAATTTCTGAAACGTATGTTTGTAAGAATGAGCCGTAGCATAGTGGTAGACTGTCGAATTCTCATACTCGAGGTCTTGAGTTCTATTGCCGCGACCGATACATTGTCGACGGTGGCGTTATGATGCCTATTTTTCTAATATAATGGGGATCCGCGACCTATCTGCTCGAAATTCAACAGAAAAATACACTCTCCCACCATGTCACCACGTGGTGGGTGCACTTTTGCACTCTCCGGGGTTGATTTGGGGATGGGGAGGGTAGAGTGTGCAGATTTCTGTTGAATATAGAGAAGGCTTCTGTTTGTGTATGTGCTGTCCTTGTCTAATGTAACGGATCGCCCTCTGAACTTGCTAGAATTTCTTGTGGCAATCTAGGAGTTCACATGAGGGTTGTGTCTGTTCAAATTACCCTCCTGGACCTGCCAGAATGTCGTTTGGCAATCTAGGAGTTCACATAGGGGTTGTGCTGTCCAATTTCGTATTCTCATGGACCTGCTAGAATGTCGTTTGGCAATCTAGGGGTTCACATGGGGGTTGTGCTGTGAATATATGTTTTGTAAAAAAATTATTTTAGACAAAAATTTATTATATAATGAATTCTGAAATTATTAATGTTATTATTTCTGCAATTGAAAAATTACAACATGACGGAATAAAATTTTCTGATCAACTTAATCCTGAAAAGATTATTTGTGATTCTGAATCCTTACAACTACGAAAAATCGAAAATAAATATACATTACATATTCATCAGGTTGATTTATCGATCGATGTTAGAATCCTCGGCAAAAGTCGATGACACACAAGTTGAAAAATTGGTTTCACTCGCAAACGCAATTTAAAAAATTAGATCAGAATTATCTCACGAATACGAGACAAAAATGATTGTGAATAATCGTGTAAGACAGTTGGGAAAGATTATGTCAGATCGTCAGATGATCCATTGTAAAGGTGAAAATGAAAGTAGTGACAGTGAAGTACTAGCCCAGTAACCGTGGTAATGGCTAAACGAAACCCTTGGCAGAGTCTTGACACAGTCGAACTACAGTAAAAAATATTAATTTTAATCTGATATTAATATTTATTCTGAGTCAGGTAATTCATTTGACAGATTTTTTTTTGTTTCCCGATGACGCCGATGACGAAGTCATTGTGAACGTACATACAGATTTACATTTAGTGATTCTGATCTAAGATTCCATAGGTGTCCAGCCTGGTCAGTAAGTTTAAAGTGTATCCTTGATAAAAGCGGATTATGACATCTTAAATAAACATGATTAATTGGTTCTGACACAATCAAATAATCCTGATGGTACCTGTGGTGTAAATGGGTATAGGATATATCCCTGTTGGGCCTGATTGGATTTTTCAAGATCTACCTGATAACTGCCATCTCTTACATCACAAACTAATATGACAGCGATCGTTGATGTTATATTAACAATACCTGGTGAAATATGGCGGCCACCACGATATGGATCGTTATTATAATTGAGAATACCCGGTGGAGGGGTTATTTTTCTCCATGCTTCAACGACATTTAGAAGGTATTCATCGATGATATCGTTCAGGTATTCCAAATGTTAATAATTGTCCTTCCGTTATCGAGAATGAATTTAAGAAATGTAGTTTATAAGTGTGAGGAAGGATATTCGCTCTTTCGATGACAATCCGATTCTAAAATTCTAGGTCTATTATAATTTTGTCTATATGTTGTATGGTTCTGATGATTTGCTGTTTTACATCATCACTGTAGTGTGTAACAATAATAGAAAATACATTTCTTAATTCACTGAGCATACGAGAGTGTTTAGATTTAATCACGTGTGAAATTCTAATAATATCTCCTTTGTCAAATATTATGTCATTAATAAAATTAAATGTTAATAATGGAAGTTTTTTACCATCAGACGCAATAAAATAATTTTCTCCTCATTCCATGGATAATATTTTCGTCGATATTCTGGGACCTTTATAAATTTTCTTTCATCTGAATTTCAGGCCAACCTAATACAGTCCTAATTGATGATTGATATATATCAACTGCATAATCTGGAGAATTTACTTCAATCGCCGCAGACAACGTTGGTTCGTGAACAATAATGGATATCTTGGATTCTCTTCCAGTGATAGATTTAATCCTTCGTTGGAATTCATCATTGATCTGTTCGATTTGATAACTGCCCGTGGGAATACTGACTACTTGCCAATCTGGTGTTCCGTCGGGTTTAGTTTTATTTGCAAATACTAATGAATTATTTGGTTAAAGTCCGCCAAATGGTCTTGACCTGAAATTTGGCCAACTGTGATAAACTCGCAATTGTGCAAGTGCTATATCGTTGACTGGAATTGCAGTTGGAAAACTAACGCTAACTCAAGATTTTTTGAGCTTACTGATATCATTGTGGTTTTTAGCGGTGCTTTATTAACGACGATTTGTTGTAGTAATTCCGATGATGACGTCATTGACGTTATTGACATTATTTATAAACCAAGATTTTAAATTAAGATAACTGTCTTCCTTGACTTGTCAAGGGAACTGGAAACCCCTGGTTCATAAATCAGGAGCATTTCTGTGAATTCCTGATCTGATATTATCCCGTTACTGAGTCCTGATGATATCAACGATGATAATTTGGCGTGTGCTTGTGTTGCCGCTGATAGTAACATTTGATATTCATGTAATTTATCAGCCGCACACCTAGATATCTTTTTTGCAATTCTTATATTAAGAACACCAGTAATTGTTGTTGTGGTTGAAACACAAATTGTTACAACTGCAGACGGTGCCATTGTTACTGCTGATAGTAATACACCGATTCCAGCGACTACGGCAGATGCCGAATAAACAATTATATCAGTAACAACGACAAGTCTACGATATGTTTTTATTTTTACTGTATACTCGTCATTGATATTTTATTGGGTCTGTAACAAACACACTTGTTCGTATCTGTATTTGTTTGCCGTCATGTATATTCTTTATTAAGTAATCAATTGAGGTGTTTCAGCGACGAATTCCAGACACCACCAGTAGGAGGCTGCAATTATTTTTTTATCAGATGGTTCTAGTATAAATATTTCTTCGGTATTTTTATTTAATATGACAGATACGGTTCCAGAAAAATTATCAGTTGAATGACGCCATGGAAATGTGGTAAATATCCTAAATTTTTCAGCGCTGAACACGAACAGCCGATACACACCAGTTACCTTTGCTTTATGTTTGATAGTGTTATTTTTTCTGTGTCCATGTTGATGATCCTGATGATACCTTGTATACGATATTGTTAATCTGTTTATGCGGAATTTTAATCAGACTAGTTTTATTAACGATATCGGGAATTCCACTGAGTCTTGCGTTAATATCAACGAGATTAATATCAACGACTTTTGGATTTCCAAAGAAATCATCTGCGGTTTTACAAAGTTTTTGAAAATTTCTACGAACATTTAGAAACATATTCACGTTCTGTCAGTGATAGTTTATTTGAACCACCTTCGATTTGTTCTTTTTTTAGTGATATTTTTACTCCACAGTTTTCTTTTGATACTGATTATAGTTTTTTAATCTGACCAGGAGTCTGACTGACACTAACATGATGATATGACATTAAAATATCATCCTGATTTTTAAATCAGGAATTTAATTACATGTTTTCTACTGGGGTATCAATAACTCTCATTCGACCACCAATACCTTCGAGTAGCATTGTTTTGTCTGAAAGTATAACAGCGATTGCTCTGTAATTAGCAATGACTCCCTTTTCCACATGAGCTCGAAAGTGTATATCAACAACAGATTGCCTAAATAAATCAAGGTGTTCCAGCGAAAAGTAATAAATTGAATACAATGATGTAAAATTCCGCTAAGATATTTGTAAGCCAGTATCAACATTTTGATCACGTCCCATGAATGTAATCAAACGATGATACGCACATGCAACGTGATTTCTTGCAAAATTCAATAATATTTCTTCAGAAGGTTCTTGATGTCCATTTATTCTCAGTGAAACATCACTAATTCCAAGTCTGTCAAATATCATTGCACTACGCGTTTGTGAGTTTACTCGTGCAGCATCTTGGAAAGCAATAAATATATGTCTTGGTGCAGAGACACCTTATTGTGATGCTATCTGCTACGTGAATAAACCATTAACAGCACTTTGAATACTATCTGTGGTCATCGTCAGCCATAACAATATTGATTTACCACCTTGATTCATAAAAGAAAGTAACCGTTGTTCTTCAGTGAGTGATGGAGTCATTACTGGCATCCATAATGAAAGTTTTGTTAATATTACTTTTCCATGAAGCGCCGCAGTTGCAGCTGCATTAACTCCTTCAGCATGCCATGTTACATCATTGTCGTTGTCTTTTCTGACAAGTATAACTGTATGCTGGGCTCTGAAAATAGCCTTTCTGATATGTCTACAGAATCCAAAGATATGTGACAGTGGAATTACACATGAAAACTTTTCATCATCGTTTAACATTGACCGAAGTGATGCAAATCCCAAGCTGAAATTTTCATTCATCGATACAACTGTATCCCAGCTGCATTTAGCGTTATGTTTCTATTCTCGTGTTGATCAGTGGTATCCTTTGCAAACATTATTGACGGACCAGCTGATCTCGAGTAATCATCGCCGTATCTTGCAAGGCCAAGTATCGTCGTGGCAACGTCGACGTCGTTATGGCAAACTTCAATTTCCCGACCATCAATCACATATTTAGCAGTATTAAATAACGCCATAATACCATTGTTAACAAAACCTACTCTATCACCAATTCCGTACGCTGTACCATCTAATTTTAAAATTCTGCCTTCGATCTCAATAAATGCCTCAGCGGGTAAGAAATATCTGCTTGTATCCTGAACTTGTAATTCGATTTTTCCACGCCGATCTGGTTCTCGTGCGTCATAAGAATAATACTGATAATCGCGCACAGACTCATCTTTGAGTTCTGGTGCATCCATGTCGAATGCGGGATCAGATACACGCTTGAACATCTTTATTATAATTGCTATCGTCTGATAAGAAGACTACTTTCCGCTATTAGACTAGCAGTTATATTTTTCCTTTTCACCAGCTAATTCTGATAGTTTTTGATTTTCAGCTTGATTTATTATTTTACTAGCACTCGCAGGCATCATTTCAGTGCTGGGTAATTTTACCGGCTGGGGTTTTCGTCATATCAATCGTGCTAGTCTATCCTTAATTGCTGAGAATGTTTTGCTGGCAACATCACCAACAGCACCAATACCTTTCTCACGAACAACATCAGCAGCTTTCATTCCCAGTTGTTTTACAATCGGTATTGCATTTGGGGCTATTCATCTGAATAGACCCTGAACAACATCACCGAGTCCATAACCGTAGATCGCTTTATAGGTTGGTAATCGCGAATTTATCACCCTGACCATTACAGGTCCACGTTGAGCATTGTGTATGATCGTCTTATTATAGTCATTGTATCTAACTGTTTAATCACTGCTGTAATCATCAATGATTTCTACGATGAGGGACCGATAAACATTAATATCCATAATACCGCCTGTAAATAATCGCTGACAAATCGACGTTATTTCATTGATTATTTCTGGGGAATTATTACCGGCTCGTTTTCCGCCAATTATAATTTCTAATCTGTCTACGTCTTCATGGACGTTATCGGGACATAGAGTAATAAGACCACTTCCCCTGGTACCTATACCAATACCACTTCCAGTATCACTGGGGGCGTCCTGCCATTTTTCTTCATCACTTAATATTGGACTGGTTATTTTTTGTTGTTGTTGTGGATGTTGTCGTTTTTGTTGTCGTCTTTGTAATTCTGAAAAATAGCTATCTATTCCATTAATAAATGCAATATATTTTGGATCACTATTTCGGGCCTGATCAACTCCGTAGTATATGCGATATATCCATTTGTACCAGGCTTCACGACCTACAACATCATCAACGTACTCGAGTTTCAAAATTCATTTTCGATTATCAAAACTTACGGCGGCAAATGCAGGTAAATTTCTCACGCTGTAAAGTTTTTTGATGCGTTTAATACTGTTTTCGGTAAATTTGTCATTCATATCAATTTTAGCTCTTGCTTGTTCTGGTTTTACTTTTGATTCTGGTATACGTTCCTTTATATCACCTATTTCAGAACGAGTTCAGTCAATACATTCTAGAATTTCTTGCACTGGTTGAGCAGCAGCTATTTCAACCGGGAGTTCTCGTAGAATTCTTTCTGTTTTCTTAGCTCTTTTTGCTATTTTTATAGTTGCTTCAGCAGTTTGCTCTAACGCTGGAAGAAGACCTTTGGTAGCCTTTGTAACCGATTTAAATAACTGTTCTGCACCTTCTGCAAATTCCACTTGAAACTCCTGATGCTCTTGTAATTTTAGTCTGACAGAATCACGGACGGGGAGATATTTTTTGATTGTCTCTAGTCACTCTCGAGCTAGTCTAGCTGAGTGAGGTTCCATTATTGATATAGTAACGATTTAATTACAGCAGCAGAGAGGGTGAACGACAAAAACTGAGTGGGCGGGTGGGGAAACAAAACACGCCTAAAATTTGAAAAAAAAGTCAACGATGGGGTAACAACTCACACTATTTGGTCTGTTTTCCCTTGTATGGAAATGCGCTCGGTTAGAGTCTTCGGTTATAATCACGATTAATTCAGAACTAATCTCATGTATCGTCTTTAAGGTACTGAATAGCTTGGAACGACCTTCTAACCTTACCACCAAGTATATATAGCGTTTTTGACCTTATTTCAGCCCTTCGTAGGAACCTCCAATTTTGCTAACGGACCCTCTGTACAAAGTTGTAGGGTTCACCCTCTCTGCTGCTGAGGACAAAGAAATTGACAAGATTACGCAGCGCTACACCCAATTAGAAATAGAGATAACCCTACTCAGCGAAAAAAAGGCCTATAATTATGCCTGTGCTGTGAATTACGTGGCTCCGAGAACCTTCAAGACGAGAAAACCCAGACCACAGCAATGGCAATTTTGGGTAGGGCATCCTCTTAGACTATTACAGCAAAGCGTGCCACAAGACCCTACTTGGCACCCTTATTACTACCGCCATCGAGCTAGGTAACCTATTTGGGTTTGAGGCAATACCTGATGAAACATAAGAAGAACCATGTACTGCGGCCAAGATATGTAAAGAACTTCGCCGGAAAACCTTCTGCCTGCCGACCTAACAGCCCTTTTAAGGGTTCCAAAATTGCCTCATTATTGAAGGGATACCAATTTGGCTTGGAATCCCAATTCGATCAAACCACTATACCCGATCTGATCCTTTGAGTACTGTTCAAAATCACAATCTCATACCTAATATTGACTCAAAATTCTAAGTGTCGCTTAGACATTATTATCAAGAATTTTTAGTGACTTTTTATTATGTACACTATTGTCCTAGATAATATTCGACGGTTAGGTGATAGGAAAATGTATCAACTAGTGTGAACTTTGCTAATTGCACAGGTGGCTAACACGCTATTGGTTTTAGGTTTTGTCCATTAGTATAACTGGATTGAATTTGAACAATTAAGTACGGACTGGCTTTTCAAGGGCACTTTTCGCGTTCGCACCAATTTCGAGGTCCCTTTCCTCCTTTTCCTCACTCGGACACCCGTACCACGACGGAGATGTGGAACAATTTCCACCCGTCTAAACACTAGGTGTCCCGATGTGACGTCATAGTCGCGACCAATCGCGACTGACATCTCATTCTGCTTTAGTTGACACCTGGACCCGTGGTAGATAAGACTGAAATCTCTAAATTAACATGAGTGCGTGTTGGGTCTACTCCCACTCATGATAGCCTATCATTCAGGTAGCTTAGAACTTATTGTACCTGGCGGCTAAATTAACAGCACTCTTTGAGTGCATTAATGCCTGGGGGATGTGGCTCTATGTCCTTCACCCAGGAATAATTAACAGCCTGTGGTGCAGGCATTAACCAGTGGCACATGCACTGATGTGCGCACGCCACTACAATTCAAAATTCTCTCTCTACCAGCTCCACAGCCACTACGAGCACAGAGACCCGTGGTCCCTCAAATAGAGAACTGGAACGAAGAACTGGAGAGGCAGAGGCGAGAGTGGGATCCTCAGTGTCCGCAGGAGATAAGGAGGCCTCAGCATCCAAGCGTGTGGAATATAAGAAGAAGGAGGGAAGTCTTCACTATCCCTCAGAGTGAGAATTGGGATGATGAGGCCACTCATGAACCATCTGCGCTCCCAACAATAGCAGTCAATTGGGAGCAGGATTGGAGTTGGCGCTGCGTGTGTGGTGCCCGGGGAGGTGCAAACCTTAACCAGGTGCATCTGAAGTTACAAAACACAGCCCTTCTCAGGGCTAACCAAATCTCTAGAAAAGAGAGACTGATCAAGTTGCCACAATTTGTCTGTAGGTAAAAAATAGAAGTGTGCACATAAACACTTTGTTTCCCCGGCTTGTAAGATAGTGTGTGTATGTGTGCATGCGTGCGCGCGCGCGCGCGCGTGTGTGTGTGTGTGTGTGTGTGTGTGTGTGTGTTTCCTTTAAAAAAAACTTGTTTCTACACTCATGAGTGTTTCTTTTATGTGAGTGTGGAGTAGTGTGATTATAAATACTAACTCCTTTGCTGATGTGATTGTGATGTAGGTAATAGTGTGTTTTCTACATAAAGAATTTCCTTCTCCACTATGTATTGGTAGAAAGTAAAGTGGTTTTGTTAGTATTGGTGTGTTGTTTTGTATAAAAATTTACTTTAGGTTATCACGCACATCACTGTGGATTATTTGGTAAGTGATATGGGTAGCTGGTAAGAGGGAATGTTTTCCTTCACGTCCGTGCTTGAGACATATAAGGTGCAGCGTTCGTCAATCACGCCATACAATTTATAGTTTTAACAACAACAATAATCACGCCATTCAAAATTGAATAACAAAAAGATGGCAAGCAATCATGTCAACAAAATGCAGAATTTGCAAGAGGTGGTGGACGTTATAGGGATAGTGGAGGAAATGTTGGTCAGGTTGGAAGATGAATATTATAGTATTCACCGAGTGAAAATGGAGATCAATAATTTAAGAACGACCAAGGAAAGACTTAGAGAGCTGTTAAAATAGGAAAAGGAGGAGAAGGAGGACAAAAAGGAAAAGGAGCAAATGAGAGCATACAATACTAAGCTAGAAAAAGAAGAGGAGAATGAGGAAAGGAAAAAAGAGGAGGAAGAGGAGAAGGAGGAGAAAGAGGATAGGAAGAAGTAGAAGAAGACAAAAAATATAATGGAGAGGACGAGAAGATTGTGGAGAAGAAAAAGGGAGAAGAGAAATTAGAAAAAGTTAAACGGCTCTTTTCATGGCCACTCCATTGTCTCGAAATGATATCTATTCTCTCTATCTAAAAATTTTTAGGCGATTGTATAGTTGTTTGTGTGATAGATTTATGTTTATCAATCTATGTTTGTGTCCCTATTGACCCTAGACAGGCCCAATCCCTTGTTGCTCTACATTCCCTATTTTCAATTCCCCTTTGAACCTAGGCAGACCCAATCTGCTCCATGTTAAATTCCCGTTATGAGGCCATAGTTCCGGGACCCTTTCTTAACATAGAAGTCCCACTGAGTTCCTATCTTAGCTAAGGGGCAGAGGTTCGGGGGTTTTACGATGCCAATGACATTGAAAAGGCTTATTTGTCATTTTATAAACATATTCTTGGTACATCTAAATCCACTCCAAATGCATTCATATATAACAAATTTGGAAGAATTAGTATGCAGTGTATAAGATATCAACGTACTTTGAAATATTGGCTAAGAATACTAAAAATGCCAGAACAGAAATATCCTAAACAATGCAACAGTTTACAGTTAAGATGGGAGGGACTGTGATTGCTGGGCTAACAGTGTTAAAAAGCATCTATTTACATTTGGATTTGGCAGTGTTTGGTTTTCTCAGGGCGTAAGTGATGAAAATACATTTATTAGATTGTTCAGCTAAAGATGTGAAGATATTTTTAGTCTAAAGCTGCAGGATGAGATTAAGTTGATGGAATGATTGCATTTTTATAGGTCATTTGGAGTAAAATTCGCTTGTCAAAGATATATAGAATTGTTGGGAGACAGTGATTTTTGTCATATAATCACTAACACAGGAAGATGTGTGTGTGTGTGTGTGTGTGTGTGTGTGTGTGTGTGTGTGTGTAATTTGGATTTTTAATGTAGCTTAACAATTTTTCAGTCATATCGCTACGATGTCTGCAGTGTGGCAGTTTATAGTGATGTCTAGCACTGGGGCATCATGCCGCAGACATGTAGCATGATGTCCCACCCAGTCACATTATCCTGACACCAGGCTGACCAGTCCTAACATTAACATCTTAATGCTGAGCGCCATGCAAGGCAGCTTTTAGTACCGTTTTTATAAGTCTTTGGTATGAATCGGCCGGGGATTGAACCCGAGACCACCCGCATCTAACCGCATCTAACCACTAGGCCACATGAGCGGCCAACACAGGAAGATGTGAAAGTATTTGATATGAAGAAAGATTGTGCCAAATTTGTAACGTCACATGAAAAATTAATTCTATTTTATTACTGCTTGTCCGCTATATGGAGAAATACGAAGAAAATGTTTACCCACCTTTGTATATAAAAATCCAACTTTAGAAAAATTTAGGTCTTATATACAAAATGATACTAATAAAATTCAGATGACAAATTTAGCAATATTTACTATAAAAGCCTTAAAGATGAGAGAAACCATTTTATAAAGGACTCCTGCTACACAAGACTCTAGATCAATATCACAAACGTGCTCCATGCAGATTTTAGGGTTCCCTTTAAATTCTTATGTGTGATTACTGTGTAATGTATACTTGTATCTCACCCAACTGGAAAAATGCAATAATGATTACTTTCATGTATATCACCTCCAATAGATACCGCATGATGCATGGATATGTATTATGGTCCAGAGGCCTGTTTTACAAATAAATAAATATTATTATTATTATTATTATTATTATTATTATTATTTCACATATTTCATAATCAGCCTGGCATTTTTTCCGAATCAGCTCGTAATTTGGTCCGATGCAGCTGTAGTCCAATTCACCCAACATTCCCTAAATTGTCATATGACAGGTTCTTTCTACTATTGTACAATTTACATGTTGTGAAAATTATGTGAAAATGCAGCTCATCTTTAAGTCCATTTTAAAAGAATTTACATATTCTGTCTGACTTAGATTTATATGATCCTGTTTAAATCTTTAGCATTTGATTATATATGATTGATGTGAAATAAAACCAGTGATATAAGAAGAAATTATGGATTAAACAATTTTTTTTTTATCAATTTCTTATCACTAACCAAACGACCAAGCTGTTCAGAAATATCTCATACAAACTGGAAATGACTTTACATACTCTTCAGTCAGAACATCAATTCATTATCTTTGTCTTGTGGGTTTTACATAAAGTATTATTGTACCTTGCATTAATAAGGAGTTTTAATTTTTCGAATGAGCTCAGTGTATCCAGAGGAGCAGCAGGGACGGTGTACAGACCACTTTGTGGAAAGTTCTATTTGTGAAATCAACGCTTCTACCAAAAATGGACAGCAAGTAATACTTTTTTTAGTAATATGAGGTTATGAATTTAGACAAAATATATGGGAAGTTGTACATACAAGGTCAGGAAGTTAAACCAAGATGGAAGGTGTACAGACCACTATGAGGAAGATCCCTTTGTGAAATCAACGCGTCTACCAAAAATGTCACCGATAAACCGAGGCCTCTAATGTGTCAGTTACCTCGCCACTTTATTTTCCCCTTGACCTTGTGTGTCAGATTTCCATGGACATCATCATTCACGACCCAAGACATCCATGTTGGTCGTTCACACACACACACACACACACACACACGGGCGCGCGCTCGCTGCTGGAGGTTAAAAAAGTAGCGCTGTCAGGTAACAGGTCTCTCAACCAGAGATTTTATTGAGACCAATGCGATATCGTGTCCGAGAATCATGTAAATTTATTGTAACAAAATCCATATGGGTTTTTTGAACATTAGCAAAGAAGTTTTTTGGCTTAATCGTATCCATGTCATCGGGAACCCTAACCCTAACCCTAACCCTAACCCATGTCTGGTAGATGTTTCGCAGCTTTTGTGTATCAACACCATTAAATACTACTAGAAAATCAGTTATCTCTGATCACTTTAGGAATATGAACGTATCGTTGCATGACGTAAATGACGTCCATGTTTCTGTGCCTGCCTTGTGACTGGATGGATTTGTTTGTTTGTCGAACATAAGATCATTGTATACCACTAGATTGTTGATATCCCTTTTAAGATCATCGACTGGTGGTGCATCATCGATGTCATTGATAAATTCGATGACATAATCATCATCGTCATCCTCTGCATTTTCATTAAATTCCTTAAGAACATGATAGTATCGTTGGTCATCTACGGATGGTGCCACTAAATAAAGTTGTCCCATTTGAGCCATCTCATTATCAGGTTGAGTAGCACCTGAGTTTTACTAGACCCAGATGGACCTAATGATAATGGCACAAATAGAGTTTGGCCATGCTGGATGATGCTTAACTGGCTCCTGCCCTCGTGTTGCTGAGAAGTCAATTACATTCATGTTGTAAAAATGTGATAAGTTTATATTGTGTTTGATGCAAAAAAGTCACTGATACTAGTGGATTAAAAACAAAAATGATCAAGATTCGTCGATGTGCAAGTACTTGCGTGAAATGTGGTACTGAAAAATACTTGCATGAAATGTGGTACTAAAAAAAACAATTTGTGTTGTCTCGTGAGAAGTCAAGCGGTGGTGATATCGCTAAGGCACGCAGATAATTACCAGGAACTCCATTGGCTAAGTATCCTGATGAAAAACCTTCCGGGATATAGTTATTATGGTCCTGGAACTTGACTTAATATTAGACTCGACGAAAAAAATCAACCAAAACCAGGAGAATATCTAATAAATGCGATTCATCAAGCGTGACATGTTCATGTACTATTTGTCTCACCTACACATGGACATGTAGATGATATTGTTATTACAATATCCATAGAAAAGCTAAAACTATGGAATAGGGCCTCCTTAGACCTCACGTGCACAGAGTTGGACACAGGAAAGAAGAAGTTACAAATATGCTAAAAAGATGCTAAGCAAACACATTTATACAGTACATATTGCACATACAGCTATTTTACGTTTCATTTATAGACTATGAAATGACCACTTTAAATACTATCCATTTTGCAGATTTTTCACATTTACTCAGAATCCACTAACTTCATCAACGTAGAAGCTGTAGGCCTTGATCCATATACATTTCTTGGTGCACATATATCCATGTATTATTATATGCTCATTTTTCTTCTCCATTAACTTTCCATTGTCAGAATAGTGAAGTATTTTTCCATTGTAGTCAAGTCTGCAATCTAATTTCACACCACCTTCTACGCTGAAGACTTCAAGTAAAACTTGCTACTTTGCGGAGACTGGGTTAGTCCAGTGGCTCCCAACCTATGGGCTGTGAATCCCAGGGCGACCAAGGGGTTACTTTTACGGGTATGTATTTTTTCAATTAAAGGAGCCTAAAAGTATTAGCCCGGGGTGGGTGGGTGGTGGTGTCAGCAAAACTTTAGAAGTTAAGACGGGGAACCACTGGATTAGACATTAAATGGAATTCCCTATGCAATGGTTTGTTCTTGGGTCTTAGCTTTCCAGTATCTTCATAAATTATAAACATTTTCTTTGTCAAACAGGCAACATTGTAAACTTCGCATTTGAGAATATTGTATCTTGTACACATGCTGAAATTACTTAAGGGTGTGCTGCAGTGGGAGAGTGAAGCCAGGGGCAATTTGATTGCCTTTAATGTGATTAAAATGCATTAGTAGGTGGTAATTTATTTTGTAACTTTATCTACTGTCATTTAGCATAGAATGTTTGTAATAAAAAAACAAACAGAAAACCTCATAAGATTTAAATAAACACAACTTGGAACTCCACGTTCCATCTATAATGACTACAATAGCCCATGTGATCAACTGCTTCCAAGGAAAGATTACCAACACTCCCTTTGAAGTGACTTCTAATCATAGCCGTAGAAGTTTATAAAATTGTAGCTAGCAAGACAGTGAAGTTTCCCTCGAGCCTTATTCAATTTCAGGTACAATTTGTATATTGATAGCTTTAATCAGCTTTAAAATTCAGGCTTGTCAAGTGGCATAATAAATGCACATTAAGAAAAGAATCTGCTTTTATTCCAGAGTGACCAAAGTGTTGTAACATCGATGTGATTTCGGGAATCATTGTTTAACAGTTATCAAGTATCTTTACCTGGTTTGTATGTGGGTGGGATAATTGTCACGTGGTTTTCTAATTCACCACTTCGCGTATGAAATATAAACTCAGGTACTTGTGACTGCTGTGCTGTGCATGACTATACTCATCAGCTTTAGTACCAATAGCAAGTGCAATTCGTTTTTCTTCATCGTCAATACAATGACAGTTTTGTTCAAATGCATATAATATCGTATGTCAGAATTTCTTGCACCTCTTGGTATTTGTTTGTTAATCTCACGTGCAAATTCTTGTTGTACCATTGCTGTTGCATTGGCATCTGTTGTTGGATTCGTGACGGTGGTGGAGCAGTGCAACTATCAGTCAAAATATTAATTATGTCAGCTTTTAGCATACTGCTTGGTACTCGCATTCCATGCTCACGCGCGATTTGTTATAGCTCAAGTACGATAGTCACGCTAACATAAAGGGGAAGCCTTCTGTTACAGATATCTGTATCATCTATTAAATTTATAATACAGTTTTATTTAAATCATTTGAGTTTATGCCATTTATATTTCAAATTATCTAATTCGGCAGCTGGCTGGTACTATAGTAAAGTACATGTACAACACGTGTTTAGTTCTCATTCATAAATCAGGGATGATTGCTTAGGTCAAGTACGCCATGCATTTAGTTTGAGTGGAGGGTCACAAAAATATAACATGAAACTAGGAGTGCATTTTTACCTTAGAGGTATCATTCATGCCCTAATTGTTGATTCGGACTACATTTGTGGGTACTGAACTGGAAGTATTAATTGTGACCTGATGGAATCTGATCACAATTAAATTTCTTATGTATTCTCAACATTTGTTTCTCAGTACTGAACTTTCCATTGTCTCCAAATAATAATAAATCATATCTTATTCTAATGTAACTTCAAAGATGAACTCATGGTGAAGTTCTTGTCATAACTGCAATTTTTTTTGAGAGGCTAGGCAATAAACAAAGCACCATATACTGGATCTCAGATTTCACTACCGGATCATCATTGACTCAGTGCCTCTTACTCTGCATTGTCACAGAAATGCACAAACAACCACACCATACTGATCAAAACCTAAAGAGCACACAATTTCCTTTAAATAAAATACTAAGAATGCCTAAATCTAACTCGTGTATCACCACCAAAAGGAGAGAGAAAAAACTGCTCTAAAATAGACTGCGACTACATGGAACTAATAAGTGTGATCTGATTATGTTGCAAAAGTAGTAAAACCATTTTCGTATTGGTACAATCTGGAAAGTGATTAAATGGCCATATTTTTTGAATATAGTATATAATGGGTAAATGTGTTTCAGTTTTTATGTTAAACATTTTGATTTGACTATTGTTTTAAGAGTCCCGTGACAGCGGAAACAGTTTTTTTAAGACAAAGAGACGTTTCATTCAGATCAGTACAGAAACGAAACTGCATTGTTTAAAATAACTACTTTATTCATTTATTAAAGCTCAAACATATAAATATGCTTTTGTATTGAATTTGATGTTCCTCACAACATCTCAAGTAAATTGGACCTGTTTATATGCATATCCAACCTGGCTCCCACAGAGTGATAGGTCATGGACCTGCCACCCATCAACACTAACTTTAAGCCCTGTCGAGGTGGACTTTCTAACCACTTTGGCCAGAGAAGTCCAGAGACTAAAGAAAATAGAAACAGAATTTGAAGAGAAGGAAAGGCAACTGCAAGATTTTAATACAAAAGTAAACATGGGGATATTTGAATGGAACAGATTTTCAGATGATGAAATAATAGGATTTTACACTGGTTTTCCCAGCATGAGGTTTGTTTAACGTTATTCGATAGCATTAAACCTATTGCAGTTAGAATGAAGAGCTTATATTATAGCACTGGGAATGAAGTCAGCATCAAGGGGCACCAAGAAGCAATGAATCTAGTTTTTGTGTAGATTGATTTTGGATTTCCAATTGAAGATATGTATGTTTTTTAATATTCACAGGTTTTCTGTAAGTAAAAAACATGGACAAATTGTTTTGGTGCAAGTATTTGGCCAAGTCGTGAGCAGGTTCAAGCATTATGCCTTGCAAGTTTCAGCTGTCCAATCAAGAAACCAGAGTAATCATCAACTGTACTAAAATATTTACAGAATGACGCTAATGTTTAGTGCTTGGATCAAAAATATATTCAAACAACAAAAGTCACAACATCTGGAAAAGTTTGGTAGCAACAGCTCCACATCTTGCTTTCACATTTTTGTCAGCTTTGTTCTCAGCAATGAGCAATGTGGAGATCACGAAACTGTCAGGGCTTTTAGATTTGTTAGGACCAGGGGACCACATTGTGGCAGATGTAGGTTTTCTTTTAAACAAAGTTTTAGAATGTATTGGCATTTCCATTGCAACACCATACCTTTTGTGCACTGATGGGCAGTTCACAGCTTCACATGTGGGAAAATTGCAAACCAAATCATACATGGGGAAAGAGTGTGCATGTACGATTTAGATTTTTAACATAGCTTTAACAATTTTTCAGTCATATTGCTATGATGCCTGCAGTGTGGTAGTTGATAGTGATGTCTAGCACTGGGGCATTATGCTGCAGACACTAAAATGATGTCCTGTCCAGTCACATTATCCTGACACCAGGCTGACTAGTCATAACACTAACCTAATAATGCTGAGTGATAAGCGAGGCAGCTTCCAATACCATTTTTATAAGTCTTTTGGTATGACTCAGCTGGTGTTATAACCTTTGATGTCCCACATCAGATACTCTGACCACTTAGGTCGCCGGAGTGTTCATACAAATAATGCAAATTACAATCTGTGGTACCTTTAACAATGTTTGGGTCAATAAATCAGTTGTGGACATATGCAAATCTAGTGACTTTGTTCAGACAGCACTAATTAAACAAAAGAACATTTTGTGAAAAAGAGGTGTCATGCAGAATTTGAGAATTAGAACAAAGATTCTGAGACATTATGGAAGTGCCATATATAGCTAACTTTATTAATATGACAATAAAGTAAAAGTTTATTTCTAGACATTAAAATTGTGCCATACTTCATGCAAATAAATTTGTTAAGCTGTATATACATATACACACATACATATACACATACACACACATACATACGTATGTACATATACATATATACAAACACAGAGCTGTTCCATTGAAGTATACATGGCACCCAGGGAAGATGTTTCGAAAATATATACCAGGATACTCTGAGTTTACTCAAAAAGTTCATATCAAAATTATACAAAATTCTGAAATGCTGACACTTGCCTTCCATGGGTCCCAATTACATGTTGGTGGAATATAAATTTAAAAACGATACATTAAGTGTGACAATAAAACCTACAAAACTGAATTTAAAATTGCCAACTAATTCAAACTTTGCAAGCTGAGTGATAAGTCAACAATGGCCAAAAGTTGCAATCAATTTGTTTACATCTAAATATAGATATATATAGCTTGGGGTATTTGGAATGATTTAATAATGTAAAGGCATAGAAAAATTACATGAATATATCTAACAAACATTCCTTTGTACATATTCCGACAGGAAAGCTATTACTTAATGTTGAATACATAATAGAAGAGGCCAATCTTGTCCTTGACAGATAGCGAAAATTCCTTGTCAAACAGAAATTTTATGGCAAGGTACTTCAGAGATATTAAAGTGTCTGCAATTGGACATTTGCTCTCCAACAAACCATAAGGTGGGTTCCTGATTGGGTTGTAGACTTTTCTGTCAGGCATTGCAATGACAAAATGGGCTCACAGTTATGCCACTTGGATACAGATTGACATTGTCATTCATTCTCTGTAAGAAAAAACATTAGAAACAAATCAAAATCACACATCACACTAATTTAAAAGTGTTCATTTCTTATTTAAATAAAATGCTGTACTTGGACATTGTGGTGTTGTTTTATCCATTAAATATTATTTTCCTTGATTTCTTTAGCTGGTTTTGAACTTGTTTTAAGAATCAAATGAGTTTTTCTTTTTGTTTCTTACATAAAACTCATTGTATGCTCCAAACACAATCTTATTTTAAGAAAATACAAGGTGCTGTAAAGTTTATAGGAAGAACTGATCGCAGCAAAAGAATATAGCAAGGTAACTTTATTCACAATTAAAATACATCCTATCTACATTTAAGCATTAGGCTAGATTCTCACCATCTGCAGACGAAACATTTGTATCAGAGACAGATGGTGGGGGTACATTTTTAACATAGGCAACTTTATCTTGCCTGCAGAATGTGATATAAGATATATTCATTATGCTCTCCCTCTACATGACCTATCTACCAGTATATTCATGAATACGTACATCTGGCATCAACTTAAGTTTATTGTAGGAAGCTTCACATCCAGTGACCACATATGCAAAACAATGAATTTAATATTTATTTAATTAAAAAGCAAGTTTATTGTATGTACAATAATCTCTAAATTTCAAACTTCTTACAATGCTTGCAAAATATATGTTGAATTTTTAGGTTTACTGCATCTTTGTACATGAAAAGTAACGGGAGACCTGCTTGCATGTAAAATGACACTATATGATATGATGTTAATTATATCAATAAAACAAAGCTTTATCTTTCCTGCGCTTTGCAATGTCTCCATAATTTGATGCTATTATACTGATACTGTGCCATCTGGGGTGTCTGGACTGCAGTCTGATGTTCAATTTCCCAGCTCTGTCTCACTCAGGGTCAGAACTTCAAACTTTACTGTTTGAGTCCATGTCATTACATTATTATTGGGTAATTCTGGAAAGTGTTAATGTCCATTAGATTTAATATATATTCACTTGACATTCTTTGCTGGTAGCTCAGAATGCTGTCCTTCACAAATTTTCCCAAATGTGTTAAAACTTTTGAGAGTCAGAACCACTGACCACTGTGGGTCCAAATAAGATAAAATCCTCAAGTATTTCCACAAACTCACTCACTTTGAACTGGTCATCTTCTTGAATTGGACTGTACATTGTAGACTTATAGAACAGCCATTACATGTCCACAAGCACTACTCAGTCCAATTGTACATGAGCATGATGACATGGATACATTTTCTGCTGAACCGATAAGATATAAAAAAATGTATGGTAAATGTACGTATAAAAAATCCTGCTGTTTTGTTGGAAAATATTAAACTCACGGTCTGTTATTAAAATAAAAAGATGTATTCATTGGAATAAAATAGTCTATCAGTTGACAAATGAAAAAAAATTTATAGGGAAAATCAAAGCCTCTTTCAACCTGAACTATCTGCAGTTTATGTCATGGCATCCAATTTTTAAATGTTTTATTCTGATTGCATGGTTTTATCACAGTCATCATTCATCACAGCTGTACATTTAAAACATAGCTAATCAGAAGGAGAAATCATGTTTTCAATATTTGCTTTCTCATGCATTAACATGGGTTTGTTGTATGGAGTAGAGAAAAAAGACTGTCAAGAATAGTTATAAATCAACTTACATTTAAAGAAATTGTCAATCCTTCACTGTTGTCCTTCGTACACCTGTTCCTTCCCTGAACTGTTTGAGAAGCATGTGATGATATTCTTGACAAATGCAAAGAAATATCAGGCAAACAGCTCAGATTGTTACTTGGAGTACAATTAGCTATCATATTTTTTCTTGATCTGCCTAGGTTAGCCTCGTTTTCAAGATAGATTTGTACAACATGGGAAAAGGAGTCTGAATCACCAAATCGAAATTAACGGACCATATGTTGCTTGTACCACTAACTAAATATACACACACACAAACACACACATGCATGAAACCATTCTTCTGCATAGTCATGTCAAATTTCATTCCACGAGGACGGTAAGCTTTTGTTAGTCCCAAGCCATGAATGCTAGGATAGAAGTGCCTGAGGGTTCACTGTAATCAAGAATTGTGACCTGGACTAATGTCACTGCATCAACATTAGCAAAGCCATTAACTTACAAAAATGGAAATGCGACAATTTGTCTTTTCATGTTTTTGAATGTTGGTTTAACATTTTTAATTATTGTAACTAATTTCATGCACACAAGAAAAAAGTAGCTGTGGGGCCAGTTAGTCAATACTGAGCAATCCTAGTGTCCAGTACAGTCCAGCTCTTGCCAACGAGGAGGCAGCCCCACGTGAAGAGCCACACGTGATGAAGGCTTACTATTATCATCCTAATCATGGATATAATAAAAGAGTACTGTGATTAAATTAGATACTTGCCTCAAGTTTTAATAATCTCAAAAGACTGGTCTAAAAATCTATAAAGACGTTGATGCAGTCACACTCAGCTAGTAAGAAACCTAAGACCTTCTCGGTAAGGCAGTTGATTTTTCCGAAATTTGGGCCAGTGTTTGGTAAAAGTAAGATATCTACTGCTATTGTCATACTGGAATACATGCATTTAAAAGACCACAAGTGTGATTCAATACTGATGAAGCAATGGTAAAAAACTAAAAACTTAAATTGCCTCCTGTATAGTTTCACAAACTGCAGTTCAAACCCTATGGAGCTCAAAAACTTGACATAATCCTTAAGAATAAAAAATAACTTTGGCCGTGGCGACGGCATCCATCTATCTGCCATGTGACATACTCAGATCAATCAGTGATTTATACTAAATGTAATTGTTGCCCTTCCTGCTTATAAATCTGAATATTCCCTTTTATTCTTCTGCACTATTAAAATATAAAAAAGGTTTATTTTCCTTTTCATCCTGGAATGTCACTTGTTGGACGCAGGTTTTAAATATAATAAGCATCAGCTCATGCAGACATTTTGCATCACAAAATACACAGTCTAAAGTGTCTGAGGTACTCTGAACTAATTCCACTAAATCTAACATGAAACCCAGATATGATCAAACAAAGACAAGCCAGTATTCGGATTTGACCTCAAACAATTTGCATTGTAAGGGTAATTTCCTTTCTTATATCAAGTGCATGCAATGCACAGTTTGGTATCTGTAGAACGGGTTATTGTGCGGTAACAGTGACGTTTTGACCTGTTATCCACCAATAAAATATACATTTTAACAATACACAATATCCAATCGCCAGGGTAAATAAATGCAGCGGAACTGCAAGTACTAACAACAAAAAAAAAGCTTTCATCACGTGTCCCATTTCAGTCTCAAAATAGAGCTAAAATGGGAGAAAAAAATAGTTTTATTGTGATACAAATGGAATGTATGATTTATTTTAAAGAAAATTTAATGTACCATGTGTTTTAAACATATCAATATTACTATCGTCAATATCCAACATAAATTCATTCTGGTATGCAGTCAGTTCTACATACAGATTAAGCCATTTACTGAGAAATTCAAATATAAATAGCTCTTGGTATAATACAAACTTGCCACCAACATAATGTAAAAAAATAATTTGAGTTCTGAATATAATCTGACAAGAACAATATGATTGACACATCTGATAAAACTGTGTCCATTTGAGAAAGAGTGCACACATGTCATAGAAATCCAATATGTTAATGCATCTTCCTCTGTGAGAAAGGGAACAACTGCCAGACAATCTTGAAGTATGTGTCCTCAAAGAAATGTTCCATTCAATCTTGAAAAGCATGCTTAGCAAAGGAGTTCTGAAAATAATAACATTAAATAAAATGATTAATGCATACAATAAAACTATGTTCCTTGCAAAAAAGTGCTAATTTGTCAGAGAAATCCAAGAAGTTAATGCATTGTCCTATCTGAGGAAAGGTATAATTGCATGACAATCATCACATCAAGCTTCGATTTTTGTCCGAAAGAGGCCCTATCAATATGATTGATCAAGATTTGATTTTTGTCTAAAAGAGGCCCTATCAATATGATTGATCAAGATTTGATTTTTGTCCAAAAGAGGCCCTATCAATATGATTGATCAAGATTTGATTTTTGTCCAAAAAAGGCCCTATCAATATTATTGATCAAGATTTAATTTTTGTCCAAAAGAGGCCCTATCAATATTATTGATCAAGATTTGATTTTTGTCCAAAAGAGGCCCTATCAACATTATTGATTAAGATTTGTTTTTTGACCAAAAGAGGCCCTATCAATATTTATCAAGATTTGATTTTTTTGTCCAAAAGGGGCCCTATCAATATTGATCAAGGTTTGATTTTTTGTCCAAAAGAGGCCTTTCAAAATTATTGATCAAGATTTGAGTTTTGCCCAGGAGAGGCCCTATCAATATTATTGATCAAGATTTGAGTTTTGTCCAAGAGAGGCTGAATCAATATTGATCAAGATTTGATTTTTGTCCAAAAGTGGCCCTATCACTGTGATGGATCAAGATTTGATTTTTGTCCAAAAGTGGCCCTATCACTGTGATGGATCAAGATTTGATTTTTGTCCAAAAGAGGCCCTATCACTGTGATTGATCAAGATTTGATTTTTGTCCAAAAGAGGCCTTATCAATATGATTGATCAAGATCTGATGTTTGTCCAAAATAGGCCCTATCAATATGACTGATCAAGATTTGATTTTTGTGCAAAAGAGGCCCTATCAATATGATTGATCAAGATTTGATTTTTGTCCAAAATAGGCCCTATCAATATGATTGATCAAGATTTGATTTTTGTCCAAAAGAGGCCCTATCAATATGATTGATCAAGATTTATTTTTGTCCAAAAGAGGCCCTATCAATATGATTGATCAAGATTTGATGTTTGTCCAAAAGAGGCCCTATCAATATTATTGATCAAGATTTAATTTTTGTCCAAAAGAGGCCCTATCAATATTATTGATCAAGATTTGATTTTTGTCCAAAAGAGGCCCTATCAACATTATTGATTAAGATTTGTTTTTTGACCAAAAGAGGCCCTATCAATATTTATCAAGATTTGATTTTTTTGTCCAAAAGGGGCCCTATCAATATTGATCAAGGTTTGATTTTTTGTCCAAAAGAGGCCTTTCAAAATTATTGATCAAGATTTGAGTTTTGTCCAGGAGAGGCCCTATCAATATTATTGATCAAGATTTGAGTTTTGTCCAAGAGAGGCTGAATCAATATTGATCAAGATTTGATTTTTGTCCAAAAGTGGCCCTATCACTGTGATGGATCAAGATTTGATTTTTGTCCAAAAGTGGCCCTATCACTGTGATGAATCAAGATTTAATTTTTGTCCAAAAGTGGCCCTATCACTGTGATTGATCAAGATTTGATTTTTGTCCAAAAGAGGCCTTATCAATATGATTGATCAAGATCTGATGTTTGTCCAAAATAGGCCCTATCAATATGACTGATCAAGATTTGATTTTTGTGCAAAAGAGGCCCTATCAATATGATTGATCAAGATTTGATTTTTGTCCAAAATAGGCCCTATCAATATGATTGATCAAGATTTGATTTTTGTCCAAACGAGACCCTATCAATATGATTGATCAAGATTTGATTTTTGTCCAAAAGAGGCCCTATCAATATGATTGATCAAGATTTGATTTTTGTCTAAAAGAGGCCCTATCAATATGATTGATCAAGATTTGATTTTTGTCCAAAAGAGGCCCTATCAATATGACAAAGCAAGATTTGATTTTTGTCCAAATGAGGCCCTATCAATATGATTGATCAAGATTTTTATCCAAAAGAGGTCCTATTAATATGATTGATCAAGATTTGATTTTTGTCCAAAAGTGGCCCTATCAAAATTACTGATTAAGATCTGATTTTTTGACCAAAAGAGGCCCTATCAATATTGATCAGGATTTCATTTTTGTCCAAAAGGGACCCTATCAATATTGATCAAGGTTTGATTTCCAAAAGAGGCCCTATCAATATCATTGATCAAGATTTGAGTTTTGTACAAAAGAGGCCCTATCAATATTATTGGTAAAAATCTAATTTCTGTCCAAAAGAGGCCCTATGAATGTCATTGATCAAGATTTGATCTTTGTCCAAAAGAAGCCATAACAATAGAATAGATCAAGATTTGATTTTTGTCCAAAAGAGTCCCTATCAATATAATTGATCAAGATTTGATTGATGTCTGAAAGAGGTGCTATCAATATGATTGATCAAGATTTGATGTTTGTCCAAAAGAGGCCCTATCAATATGACTGATCAAGATTTGCTTTTTATCCAAAAGAGGCCCTATCAATATGATTGATCGGAATTTTATTTTTCTCCAAAACAGGCCCTAAAAATATGATTGATCAAGATTTGATTTTTTTCCAAAAGAGGCCCTGTCAATATGATTGATCAAGATTTGATTTTTGTCCAAAAGAGGCCCTATCAATATGATTGATCAAAATTTGATTTTCTTTTCCAAAAGAGACTCTATCAATATGATTCATCAAGATTTGATGTTTGTCCAAAAGAGGCCCTATCAGTATGATTGATCAAGATTTGATCCTTTTCCAAAAGAGGCCCTGTCAATATGATTGATCAAGATTTGATGTTTGTCCAAAAGAGGACCTTTCAATCTGACTGATCAAGATTTGATTTTTGTCCAAAAGAGGCCCTATCAATATGATTGATCAAGATTTGATTTTTGTCCAAAAGAGGCCCTATCAATATGACTGATCAAAATTTGATTTTTCACCAAAAGAGGCCCTAAAAATATGATTGATCAAGACTTGATTTTTGTCCAAAAGAGGAACTATCAATATGATTGATCAAGATTTGACTTTGGTCCAAAAGAGGCCCGATCAATATGATTGATCAAGATTAGATTTTGTTTCCAAAAGAGGCCCTATCTATATGATTCATCAAGATTTGATGTTTGTCGAAAAGAGGCCCTATCACTCTGATTGACCAAGATTTGATTTTTGTCCAGAAGAGGCCCTATCAATATGATTGATCAACATTTGACATTTGTCCAAAAGAGGCCCTATCAATATGATTGATCAAGATTTGATTTTTGTCCAAAAGAGGCCCTATCAATATGATTGATCATGATTTGATTTTTGTCCAAAAGAGGCCCTATCAATATGATTAATCAAGATTTGATTTTTGTCCAAAAGAGGCCCTATCAATATGATTGTCCAAAAGAGGCCCAATCACTATGATTGATCAAGATTTGATTTTTGTCCAAAAGAGGCCCTATCAATATGATTGATCATGATTTGATTTTTGTCCAAATGAGGCCCTATCAATATGATTGATCAAGATTTGATCTTTGTTCAAAAGGGGCCCTGTCACTGTGATTGAGCAAGATTTGATGTTTGTCCAAAAGAGGCTCTATCAATATGATTGATCAAGATTTGATTTTTGTCCAAAAGAGGCCCTATCAATATGACTGATCAAGATTTGATTTTTGTCGAAATGAGGCCCTATCAATATGATCGATCAAGATTTGATTGTTTGTCCAAAAGAGGCCCTATCTCTGTGGTTGATCAAGATTTGATCTTTGTCCAAAAGGGGCCCTGTCACTGTGATTGAGCAAGATTTGATGTTTGTCCAGAAGAGGCTCTATCAATATGATTGATCAAGATTTGATTTTTGTCTAAAACAGGCCCTATCAATATGATTAATCAAGATTTGATTTTTGTACAAAAGAGGTCCTATCAATATGATTGATCAAAATTTGATTTTTTTTGTTCAAAAGAGACTCCATCAATATGATTCATCAAGATTTGATGTTTGTCCAAAAGAGGCCCTATCAGTATGATTGATCAAGATTTGATCCTTTTCCAAAAGAGGCCCTGTCAATATGATTGATCAAGATTTGATGTTTGTCCAAAAGAGGACCTCTGAATCTGACTGATTAAGATTTGATTTTTGTCCAAAAGAGGCCCTATCAATATGATTGATCAAGATTTGATTTTTGTCCAGAAGAGGCCCTATCAATATGACTGATCAAAATTTGATTTTTCACCAAAAGAGACCCTAAAAATATGATTGATCAAGATTTGATTTTTGTCCAAAAGAGGCCCTATCAATATGATTGATCAAGATTTGACTTTTGTCCAAAAGAGGCCCTATCAATATGATTGATCTAGATTTGATTTTGTCCATATGAGGCCCTATCAATATGATTGATCAAGATTTGATTTTTGTCCAAAAGAGACCCTATCAATATGATTGATCAAGATTTGATTTTTGTCCAAAAGAGGCCCTATCAATATGAAAAGGCAAGATTTGATTTTTGTCCAAATGAGGCCCTATCAATATGATTGATCAAGATTTTTATCCAAAAGAGGTCCTATTAATATGATTGATCAAGATTTGATTTTTGTCCAAAAGTGGCCCTATCAAAATTATTGATTAAGACCTGATTTTTTGACCAAAAGAGGCCCTATCGATATTGATCAGGATTTCATTTTTGTCCAAAAGGGACCCTATCAATATTGATCAAGGTTTGATTTCCAAAAGAGGCCCTATCAATATCATTGATCAAGATTTGAGTTTTGTACAAAAGAGGCCCTATCAATATTATTGGTAAAAATCTGATTTCTGTCCAAAAGAGGCCCTATGAATGTCATTGATCAAGATTTGATTTTTGTCCAAAAGAGGCCCTATCACCATGATTGATCAAGATTTGATTTTTGTCCAAAAGAGGCCCTATAAATATAATTGATCAAGATTTGATTGATGTCTGAAAGAGGCGCTATCAATATGATTGATCAAGATTTCATTCTTGTCCAAAAGAGGCCCTATCAATATGATTGATCAAAATTTGATTTTTCTCCAAAAGAGGCCCTAAAATATGATTGATCAAGATTTGATTTTTGTCCAAAAGAGGCCGTATCAATATGATTGATCAAGATTTGATTTTTTTCCAAAAGAGGCCCTATCTCTATGATTCATCAAGATTTGATGTTTGTCCAAAAGAGGCCCTATCACTCTGATTGACCAAGATTTGATTTTTCTCCAAAAGAGGCCCTATCAATATGATTGATCAAGATTTGATTTTTGTCCAAAAGAGGCCCTAACAATATGATTGATCAAGATCTGATGTTTGTCCAAAATAGGCCCTATCAATATGATTGAGCATGATTTGATGTTTGTCCAAGAGAGGCTCTATCAATATGATCGATCAAGATTTGATTTTTGTCCAAAAGAGGCCCTATCTCTGTGGTTGATCAAGATTTGATCTTTGTCCAAAAGGGGCCCTGTCACTGTGATTGAGCAAGATTTGATGTTTGTCCAAAAGAGGCGCGATCAATATGGTTGATCAAGATTTGATTTTTGTCCAAAAGAAGCCCTATCAATATGATTGATCAAGATTTGATGTTTGTCCAAAAGAGGCCCTATCAATATGACTGATCAAGATTTGCTTTTTATCCAAAAGAGGCCCTATCAATATGATTGATCGGAATTTTATTTTTCTCCAAAACAGGCCCTAAAAATATGATTGATCAAGATTTGATTTTTATCCAAAAGAGGCCCTATCAATATGATTAATCAAGATTTGATTTTTGTCCAAAAGAGGCCCTATCAATAAGATTGATCAAAATATTGATTTTTTTTCCAAAAGAGACCCTGTCAATATGATTTATCAAGATTTGATGTTTGTCCAAAAGAGGCCCTATCAGCATGATTGATCAAGGTTTGATCCTTTTCCAAAAGAGGCCCTGTCAATATGATTGATCAAGATTGGATGTTTGACCAAAAGAGGACCTCTCAATCTGACTGAACAACATTTGATTTTTGTCCAAAACAGGCCCTATCAATATGACTGATCAAAATTTGATTTTTCATCAAAAGAGGCCCTAAAAATATGACTGATCAAGAATTCATTTTTGTCCAAAAGAGGCCCTATCCATATGATTGATCAAGATTTCAGTTTTGACCAAAAGAGGCCCTATCAATATGATTGATCTAGATTTGATTTTGTCCAAACGAGGCCCCATCAATATGATTGATCAAGATTTGATTCTTGTCCAAAAGAGACCCTAACAATATGATTGATCAAGATTTGATTTTTATCCAAAAGAGGCCCTATCAATATGATTGATCAAGATTTGATTTTTGTCCAAAAGAGGCCCTATCAATATGATAAAGCAAGATTTGATTTTTGTCCAAATGAGGCCCAATGAATATGATTGATCAAGATTTTTATCCAAAAGAGGTCCTCTTAATATGATTGATCAAGATTTGATTTTTGTCCAAAAGTGGCCCTATCAATATTACTGATTAAGATCTGATTTTTTGACCAAAAGAGGCCCTATCAATATTGATCAAGATTTCATTTTTGTCCAAAAGGGACCCTATCAATATTGATCAAGGTTTGATTTCCAAAAGAGGCCCTATCAATATCATTGATCAAGATTTGAGTTTTGTCCAAAAGAGGCCCTATCAATATTATTGGTAAAAATCTAATTTCTGTCCAAAAGAGGCCCTATGAATGTCATTGATCAAGATTTGATTTTTGTCAAAAAGAGGCCCTATCACCATGATTGATCAAGATTTGATCTTTGTCCAAAAGAAGCCATAACAATATAATGGATCAAGATTTGATTTTTGTCCAAAAGAGGCCCTATCAATATAATTGATCAAGATTTGTTTGATGTCCGAAAGAGGCGCTATCAATATGATTGATCAAGATTTCATTTTTGTCCAAAAGAGGCCCTATCAATAAGTTGATCAAAATTTGATTTTTGTCCAAAAGAGGCCCCATCAATATGATTGATCAAGATTTGATTTTTGTCCAAAAGAGGCCCAATCAATATGATTGATCAAGATTTGATTTTTGCCCAAAAGAGGCCCTATCTATATGATTGATCAAGATTTGATTTTTGTCCAAAAGTGGCCCTATCAATATGATTGATCAAGATTTGATGTTTGTCCAAATGAGGCCCTATCAATATGATTGATCAAAATTTGATTTTTCTCCAAAACAGGCCCTAAAGATAGGACTGATCAAGATTTGATTTTTATCCAAAAGAGGCCCTATCAATATGATTGATCAAGATTTGATTTTTGTCCAAAAGAGGCCCTATCAATATGATTGATCAAGATTTGATTTTTTTTCTCCAAAATAGGCCCTATCAATATGATTCATCAACATTTGATGTTTGTCCAAAAGAAGCCCTATCAATATGATTGATCAAGATTTGATTTTTGTCCAAAAGAGGCCCTATCAATATGATTGATCATGATTTGATTTTTGTCCAAAAGAGGCCCTATCAATATGATTGATCATGATTTGATTTTTGTCCAAAAGATGCCCTATCAATATGATTGTCCAAAAGAGGCCCAATCACTATGATTGATCAAGATTTGATTTTTGTCCAAAAGAGGCCCTATCAATATGATTGATCAAGATTTGGTTTGTGTCCAAAAGAGGCCCTATCTCTGTGGTTGATCAAGATTTGATCTTTGTCCAAAAGGGGCCCTGTCACTGTGATTCAGCAAGATTTGATGTTTGTCCAAAAGAGGCTCTATCAATATGATTGATCAAGATTTGATTTTTGTCCAAAAGAGGCCCTATAAATATGATTGATCAAGATTTGATGTTTGTCCAAAAGAGGCCCTATCAATATGACTGATCAAGATTTGCTTTTTATCCAAAAGAGGCCCTATCAATATGATTGATCGGAATTTTATTTTTCTCCGAAACAGGCCCTAAAAATATGATTGATCAAGATTTGAGTTTTATCCAAAAGAGGCCCTATCAATATGATTGATCAAGATTTGATTTTTGTCCAAAAGAGGCCCTATCAATATGATTGATCAAAATTTGATTTTCTTTTCCAAAAGAGACCCTATCAATATGATTCATCAAGATTTGACTTTTGTCCAAAAGAGGCTCTATCAGTATGATTGATCAAGATTTGATCCTTTTCCAAAAGAGGCCCTGTCAATATGATTGATCAAGATTTGATGTTTGTCCAAAAGAGGACCTCTCAATCTGACTGATCAAGATTTGATTTTTGTCCAAAAGAGGCCCTATCAATATGATTGATCAAGATTTGATTTTTGTCCAAAAGAGGCCCTATCAATATGACTGATCAAAATTTGATTTTTCACCAAAAGAGGCCCTATCAATATGATTGATCAAGATTTGATTTTTGTCCAAAAGTGGCCCTATCAAAATTATTGATTAAGATCTGATTTTTTGACCAAAAGAGGCCCTATCAATATTGATCAGGATTTCATTTTTGTCCAAAAGGGACCCTTTCAATATTGATCAAGGTTTGATTTCCAAAAGAGGCCCTATCAATATCATTGATCAAGATTTGAGTTTTGTACAAAAGAGGCCCTATCAATATTATTGGTAAAAATCTGATTTCTGTCCAAAAGAGGCCCTATGAATGTCATTGATCAAGATTTGATTTTTGTCCAAAAGAGGCCCTATCACCATGATTGATCAAGATTTGATTTTTGTCCAAAAGAGGCCCTATAAATATAATTGATCAAGATTTGATTGATGTCTGAAAGAGGCGCTATCAATATGATTGATCAAGATTTCATTCTTGTCCAAAAGAGGCCCTATCAATATGATTGATCAAAATTTGATTTTTCTCCAAAAGAGGCCCTAAAATATGATTGATCAAGATTTGATTTTTGTCCAAAAGAGGCCGTATCAATATGATTGATCAAGATTTGATTTTTTTCCAAAAGAGGCCCTATCTCTATGATTCATCAAGATTTGATGTTTGTCCAAAAGAGGCCCTATCACTCTGATTGACCAAGATTTGATTTTTCTCCAAAAGAGGCCCTATCAATATGATTGATCAAGATTTGATTTTTGTCCAAAAGAGGCCCTAACAATATGATTGATCAAGATCTGATGTTTGTCCAAAATAGGCCCTATCAATATGATTGAGCATGATTTGATGTTTGTCCAAGAGAGGCTCTATCAATATGATCGATCAAGATTTGATTTTTGTCCAAAAGAGGCCCTATCTCTGTGGTTGATCAAGATTTGATCTTTGTCCAAAAGGGGCCCTGTCACTGTGATTGAGCAAGATTTGATGTTTGTCCAAAAGAGGCGCGATCAATATGGTTGATCAAGATTTGATTTTTGTCCAAAAGAAGCCCTATCAATATGATTGATCAAGATTTGATGTTTGTCCAAAAGAGGCCGTATCAATATGACTGATCAAGATTTGCTTTTTATCCAAAAGAGGTCCTATCAATATGATTGATCGGAATTTTATTTTTCTCCAAAACAGGCCCTATCAATATGATTAATCAAGATTTGATTTTTGTCCAAAAGAGGCCCTATCAATAAGATTGATCAAAATATTGATTTTTTTTCCAAAAGAGACCCTGTCAATATGATTTATCAAGATTTGATGTTTGTCCAAAAGAGGCCCTATCAGCATGATTGATCAAGGTTTGATCCTTTTCCAAAAGAGGCCCTGTCAATATGATTGATCAAGATTGGATGTTTGACCAAAAGAGGACCTCTCAATCTGACTGAACAACATTTGATTTTTGTCCAAAACAGGCCCTATCAATATGACTGACCAAAATTTGATTTTTCACCAAAAGAGGCCCTAAAAATATGATTGATCAAGAATTGATATTTGTCCAAAAGAGGCCCTATCAATATGATTGATCAATATTTCAGTTTTGACCAAAAGAGGCCCTATTAATATGATTGATCTAGATTTGATTTTGTCCAAACGAGGCCCTATCAATATGATTGATCAAGATTTGATTCTTGTCCAAAAGAGGCCCTAACAATATGATTGATCAAGATTTGATTTTTATCCAAAAGAGGCCCTATCAATATGATTGATCAAGATTTGATTTTTGTCCAAAAGAGGCCCTATCAATATGATAAAGCAAGATTTGATTTTTGTCCAAATGAGGCCCAATGAATATGATTGATCAAGATTTTTATCCAAAAGAGGTCCTATTAATATGATTGATCAAGATTTGATTTTTGTCCAAAAGTGGCCCTATCAATATTACTGATTAAGATCTGATTTTTTGACCAAAAGAGGCCCTATCAATATTGATCAAGATTTCATTTTTGTCCAAAAGGGACCCTATCAATATTGATCAAGGTTTGATTTCCAAAAGAGGCCCTATCAATATCATTGATCAAGATTTGAGTTTTGTCCAAAAGAGGCCCTATGAATATTATTGGTAAAGATATAATTTCTGTCCAAAAGAGGCCCTATGAATGTCATTGATCAAGATTTGATTTTTGTCAAAAAGAGGCCCTATCACCATGATTGATCAAGATTTGATCTTTGTCCAAAAGAAGCCATAACAATATAATGGATCAAGATTTGATTTTTGTGCAAAAGAGGCCCTATCAATATAATTGATCAAGATTTGTTTGTTGTCCGAAAGAGGCGCTATCAATATGATTGGTCAAGATTTCATTTTTGTCCAAAAGAGGCCCTATCAATATGATTGATCAAAATTTGATTTTTGTCCAAAAGAGGCCCTATCAATATGATTGATCAAGATTTGATTTTTGTCCAAAAGAGGCCCTATCAATGTTACTGATCAAGATTTGATGTTTGTCCAAAAGAGACGCTATCAATATGATTGATCAAGATTTGCTGTCTGTCCAAAAGAGGAAATATTAATATGATTGATCAAGATTTGATTCTTGTCCAAAAGAGGCCCTATCAATATGATTCAATAAGATTTGATTTTTGTCCAAAATAGGCCCCATCAATATGATTGAACAAGATTTGATATTTGTCCAAATGAGGCCATAACAATATCATCATCTAGATTTGATGTTTGTCCAAATGAGGCCCTATCAATATGATTGATCAAGATTTGATGTTTTCCCAAATGAGGAACTATCAATATGATTCAAGATTTCACTTTTGTCCAAATACGCCCTATCATTATGATTGATCTAGATTTCAATTTTATCCAAAAGAGGCCCTATCAATATGATTCCAAAGACTTGATTTGTATCCAAATGAGGCACTATCAATATGATTGATCAAGATTTGATGTTTGTCCAAATGATCCCCTCTCAATATGATTCATAAAGATTTGATTTTTGTCCAAAAGAGGCCCTCTCATATGAATGATCAAAATCAGATGTTTGTCCAAAAGAGCCCCTATCAATATGATTGATCAAGATTTGGTGTTTGTCCAAATGAGGCCCTATCAATATGATCATCTAGATTTGATGTTTGTCCAAATGAGGCCTTATCGATATGATTGATCAAGATTTGATTTTTCTCCACTTGAGGCCCTCTCAATAGGATTGATCAAGATTTGATGTCTGTCCAAAAGAGGCCCTCTCAATATGATTGATCAAGATTTGATGTTTGTCCAAAAGAGGCCCTATCAGTATGATTCATCAAGATTTGATGTCTCTCCACATGAGGCCCTATTAAAATGATTGCTCAAGTGTGTATTTATGTCCAAAAGAGGCCCTGTGATTATGACTGATCAAGATTTGATTTTTATCCAAAAGAGGCCATATCAATATGATTCATCAAGATTTGATTTTTGTCCAAAACATACCCGATCAATATGATTGAACAAGATTTGATTGTTGTCCAAAATAGGCCCTATCAATATCATTGATCAAGATTTGATTCTTGTCCAAAAGAGACCCTATCAATATGATTGATCAAGATTTGATGTTTGTCCAAAAGAGGCAAAATCAATATGATTGATCAAGATTTGATGTTTGTCCAAAAGAGGCCCTATCAATATGATTGATCAAGATTTGATGTTTGTCCAAAAGAGGCCCTATCAATATGATTGATCAAGATTTGATGTTTGTCCAAAAGAGGCCCTGTAAATATGATTGATCAAGATTTGATGTTTGTCCAAAAGAGGCCCTCTCATTCTGCTTCATCAAGATTTGATTTTTGTCCAAATGAGGCCCTATCAAAATGATTCATCTTAATTTGATTTGTCCAAAAGAGGCCCTCTCAATCTGATTCATCAAGATTTGACTTTTGTTCAAATGAGGCCCTATCAAAATGATTCATCAACATTTGATTTTTATCCAAAAGAGGCCCTATCAATATTACTGATCAAGATTTTATCGCTTTCCAGAAGAGGCCCTATCAATATGATTGACCAAGATTTGATGTTTGTCCAAAAGAGCCCCTATCAATATGAATAATCAAGATTTGATTTCTGTACAAATGAGACCCTATCAATACGATTGAATAAAATTTGATTTTTGTCCAAAATAGGCCCTATTCATATCATTGAACAAGATTTGATACTTGTCCAAATGACGCCCTAACAATATGATCATCTAGAATTGCTGTTTGTCCAAATGAGGCCCTATCAATAGGATTGATCAAGATTTGATGTTTGTCCAAATGAGGCGCTATCAATATGATTCATCTAGATTTCACTTTTGTCCAAAAAGGACCCTATCAATATGATTGATCAAGATTTGATTTTTGTCCAAAAGATACCCCTTCAATATGATTGAACAAAATTTGATTTTTGTCCAAAATAGGCCCTATCAATATGATTGATCAAGATTTCATGTTTGTCCAAAAGAGGCGCTATCAAAATGATTGATCAAGATTTGATTCTTGTCCAAAAGAGGCCGTATGAATATGATTGATCACGATTTGATGTTTATTCAAAAGAGGCCCTATCAATATGATTGATCAAGATTTGATTCTTGTCCAAAAGAGACCCTATCAACATGATTCATCATAATTTGATTTGTCTAAAAGAGGCCCTCTCAATCTGATTCATGAAGGTTTGATTTTTGTCCAAATGAAGCCCCATCAATATGAATGATCAAGATTTGACTTTCATCCAAAAGAGGCCCTATCAATGTTACTGATCAAGATTTGATGTTTGTCCAAAAGAGGCCCTATCAATATGATTGATCAAGATTTGCTGTCTGTCCAAAAGAGGAAATATCAATATGATTGATCAAGATTTGATTCTTGTCCAAAAGAGGCCCTATCAATATGATTCAATAAGATTTGATTTTTGTCCAAAATAGGCCCCATCAATATGATTGAACAAGATTTGATATTTGTCCAAATGAGGCCATAACAATATCATCATCTAGATTTGATGTTTGTCCAAATGAGGCCCTATCAATATGATTGATCAAGATTTGATGTTTTCCCAAATGAGGAACTATCAGTATGATTCAAGATTTCACTTTTGTCCAAAAGACACCCTATCATTATGATTGATCTAGATTTCAATTTTATCCAAAAGAGGCCCTATCAATATGATTCCAAAGACTTGATTTGTATCCAAATGAGGCACTATCAATATGATTGATCAAGATTTGATGTTTGTCCAAATGATCCCCTCTCAATATGATTCATAAAGATTTGATTTTTGTCCAAAAGAGGCCCTCTCATATGAATGATCAAGATCAGATGTTTGTCCAAAAGAGCCCCTATCAATATGATTGATCAAGATTTGGTGTTTGTCCAAATGAGGCCCTATCATTATGATCATCTAGATTTGATGTTTGTCCAAATGAGGCCTTATCGATATGATTGATCAAGATTTGATTTTTCTCCACTTGAGGCCCTCTCAATAGGATTGATCAAGATTTGATGTCTGTCCAAAAGAGGCCCTCTCAATATGATTGATCAAGATTTGATGTTTGTCCAAAAGAGGCCCTATCAGTATGATTCATCAAGATTTGATGTCTCTCCACATGAGGCCCTATTAATATGATTGCTCAAGTGTGTATTTATGTCCAAAAGAGGCCCTGTGATTATGACTGATCAAGATTTGATTTTTATCCAAAAGAGGCCATATCAATATGATTCATCAAGATTTGATTTTTGTCCAAAACATACCCGATCAATATGATTGAACAAGATTTGATTGTTGTCCAAAATAGGCCCTATCAATATCATTGATCAAGATTTGACTCTTGTCCAAAAGAGACCCTATCAATATGATTGATCAAGATTTGATGTTTGTCCAAAAGAGGCCCTATCAATATGATTGATCAAGATTTGATGTTTGTCCAAAAGAGGCCCTATCAATATGATTGATCAAGATTTGATGTTTGTCCAAAAGAGGCCCTATCAATATGATTGATCAAGATTTGATGTTTGTCCAAAAGAGGCCCTATCAATATGATTGATCAAGATTTGATGTTTGTCCAAAAGAGGCCCTATCAATATGATTGATCAAGATTTGATGTTTGTCCAAAAGAGGCCCTGTAAGTATGATTGATCAAGATTTGATGTTTGTCCAAAAGAGTCCCTCTCATTCTGCTTCATCAAGATTTGATTTTTGTCCAAATGAGGCCCTATCAAAATGATTCATCTTAATTTGATTTGTCCAAAAGAGGCCCTCTCAATCTGATTCATCAAGATTTGACTTTTGTTCAAATGAGGCCCTATCAAAATGATTCATCAACATTTGATTTTTATCCAAAAGAGGCCCTATCAATATTACTGATCAAGATTTTATCGCTTTCCAGAGGAGGCCCTATCAATATGATTGACCAAGATTTGATGTTTGTCCAAAAGAGCCCCTATCAATATGAATAATCAAGATTTGATTTCTGTACAAATGAGACCCTATCAATACGATTGAATAAAATTTGATTTTTCTCCAAAATAGGCCCTATTCATATCATTGAACAAGATTTGATACTTGTCCAAATGACGCCCTAACAATATGATCATCTAGAATTGCTGTTTGTCCAAATGAGGCCCTATCAATAGGATTGATCAAGATTTGATGTTTGTCCAAATGAGGCGCTATCAATATGATTCATCTAGATTTCACTTTTGTCCAAAAAGGACCCTATCAATATGATTGATCAAGATTTGATTTTTGTCCAAAAGATACCCCTTCAATATGATTGAACAAAATTTGATTTTTGTCCAAAATAGGCCCTATCAATATGATTGATCAAGATTTCATGTTTGTCCAAAAGAGGCGCTATCAAAATGATTGATCAAGATTTGATTCTTGTCCAAAAGAGGCCGTATGAATATGATTGATCACGATTTGATGTTTATTCAAAAGAGGCCCTATCAATATGATTGATCAAGATTTGATTCTTGTCCAAAAGAGACCCTATCAACATGATTCATCATAATTTGATTTGTCTAAAAGAGGCCCTCTCAATCTGCTTCATGAAGGTTTGATTTTTGTCCAAATGAAGCCCTATCAATATGAATGATCAAGATTTGACTTTTATCCAAAAGAGGCCCTATCAATGTTACTGATCAAGATTTGATGTTTGTCCAAAAGAGGCCCTATCAATATGATTGATCAAGATTTGCTGTTTGTCCAAAAGAGGAAATATCAATATGATTGATCAAGATTTGATTTTTGTCCAAAAGAGGCCCTATCAATATGATTCAATAAGATTTGATTTTTGTCCAAAATAGGCCCCATCAATATGATTGAACAAGATTTGATATTTGTCCAAATGAGGCCATAACAATATCATCATCTAGATTTGATGTTTGTCCAAATGAGGCCCTATCAATATGATTGATCAAGATTTGATGTTTTCCCAAATGAGGAACTATCAGTATGATTCAAGATTTCACTTTTGTCCAAAAGACACCCTATCATTATGATTGATCTAGATTTCAATTTTATCCAAAAGAGGCCCTATCAATATGATTCCAAAGACTTGATTTGTATCCAAATGAGGCACTATCAATATGATTGATCAAGATTTGATGTTTGTCCAAATGATCCCCTCTCAATATGATTCATAAAGATTTGATTTTTGTCCAAAAGAGGCCCTCTCATATGAATGATCAAGATCAGATGTTTGTCCAAAAGAGCCCCTATCAATATGATTGATCAAGATTTGGTGTTTGTCCAAATGAGGCCCTATCATTATGATCATCTAGATTTGATGTTTGTCCAAATGAGGCCTTATTGATATGATTGATCAAGATTTGATTTTTCTCCACTTGAGGCCCTCTCAATAGGATTGATCAAGATTTGATGTCTGTCCAAAAGAGGCCCTATCAATATGATTGATCAAGATTTGATGTTTGTCCAAAAGAGGCCCTGTAAGTATGATTGATCAAGATTTGATGTTTGTCCAAAAGAGGCCCTCTCATT
The DNA here is from genome assembly GCA_016617855.1 of Megalonaias nervosa. Lineage (NCBI taxonomy): Eukaryota > Metazoa > Mollusca > Bivalvia > Unionida > Unionidae > Megalonaias > Megalonaias nervosa. The sequence continues at coordinate 16,978 of JAECUM010007313.1, read as the reverse complement.
CTGCTTCATCAAGATTTGATTTTTGTCCAAATGAGGCCCTATCAAAATGATTCATCTTAATTTGATTTGTCCAAAAGAGGCCCTCTCAATCTGATTCATCAAGATTTGACTTTTGTTCAAATGAGGCCCTATCAAAATGATTCATCAACATTTGATTTTTATCCAAAAGAGGCCCTATCAATATTACTGATCAAGATTTTATCGCTTTCCAGAGGAGGCCCTATCAATATGATTGACCAAGATTTGATGTTTGTCCAAAAGAGCCCCTATCAATATGAATAATCAAGATTTGATTTCTGTACAAATGAGACCCTATCAATACGATTGAATAAAATTTGATTTTTCTCCAAAATAGGCCCTATTCATATCATTGAACAAGATTTGATACTTGTCCAAATGACGCCCTAACAATATGATCATCTAGAATTGCTGTTTGTCCAAATGAGGCCCTATCAATATGATTGATCAAGATTTGATGTTTGTCCAAATGAGGCGCTATCAATATGATTCATCTAGATTTCACTTTTGTCCAAAAAGGACCCTATCAATATGATTGATCAAGATTTGATTTTTGTCCAAAAGATACCCCTTCAATATGATTGAACAAAATTTGATTTTTGTCCAAAATAGGCCCTATCAATATGATTGATCAAGATTTCATGTTTGTCCAAAAGAGGCGCTATCAAAATGATTGATCAAGATTTGATTCTTGTCCAAAAGAGGCCGTATGAATATGATTGATCACGATTTGATGTTTATTCAAAAGAGGCCCTATCAATATGATTGATCAAGATTTGATTCTTGTCCAAAAGAGACCCTATCAACATGATTCATCATAATTTGATTTGTCTAAAAGAGGCCCTCTCAATCTGCTTCATGAAGGTTTGATTTTTGTCCAAATGAAGCCCTATCAATATGAATGATCAAGATTTGACTTTTATCCAAAAGAGGCCCTATCAATGTTACTGATCAAGATTTGATGTTTGTCCAAAAGAGGCCCTATCAATATGATTGATCAAGATTTGCTGTTTGTCCAAAAGAGGAAATATCAATATGATTGATCAAGATTTGATTCTTGTCCAAAAGAGGCCCTATCAATATGATTCAATAAGATTTGATTTTTGTCCAAAATAGGCCCCATCAATATGATTGAACAAGACTTGATATTTGTCCAAATGAGGCCATAACAATATCATCATCTAGATTTGATGTTTGTCCAAATGAGGCCCTATCAATATGATTGATCAAGATTTGATGTTTTCCCAAATGAGGAACTATCAGTATGATTCAAGATTTCACTTTTGTCCAAAAGACACCCTATAATTATGATTGATCTAGATTTCAATTTTATCCAAAAGAGGCCCTATCAATATGATTCCAAAGACTTGATTTGTATCCAAATGAGGCACTATCAATATGATTGATCAAGATTTGATGTTTGTCCAAATGATCCCCTCTCAATATGATTCATAAAGATTTGATTTTTGTCCAAAAGAGGCCCTCTCATATGAATGATCAAGATCAGATGTTTGTCCAAAAGAGCCCCTATCAATATGATTGATCAAGATTTGGTGTTTGTCCAAATGAGGCCCTATCAATATGATCATCTAGATTTGATGTTTGTCCAAATGAGGCCTTATCGATATGATTGATCAAGATTTGATTTTTCTCCACTTGAGGCCCTCTCAATAGGATTGATCAAGATTTGATGTCTGTCCAAAAGAGGCCCTCTCAATATGATTGATCAAGATTTGATGTTTGTCCAAAAGAGGCCCTATCAGTATGATTCATCAAGATTTGATGTCTCTCCACATGAGGCCCTATTAAAATGATTGCTCAAGTGTGTATTTATGTCCAAAAGAGGCCCTGTGATTATGACTGATCAAGATTTGATTTTTATCCAAAAGAGGCCATATCAATATGATTCATCAAGATTTGATTTTTGTCCAAAACATACCCGATCAATATGATTGAACAAGATTTGATTGTTGTCCAAAATAGGCCCTATCAATATCATTGATCAAGATTTGACTCTTGTCCAAAAGAGACCCTATCAATATGATTGATCAAGATTTGATGTTTGTCCAAAAGAGGCCCTATCAATATGATTGATCAAGATTTGATGTTTGTCCAAAAGAGGCCCTATCAATATGATTGATCAAGATTTGATGTTTGTCCAAAAGAGTCCCTATCAATATGATTGATCAAGATTTGATGTTTGTCCAAAAGAGGCCCTATCAATATGATTGATCAAGATTTGATGTTTGTCCAAAAGAGGCCCTATCAATATGATTGATCAAGATTTGATGTTTGTCCAAAAGAGGCCCTATCAATATGATTGATCAAGATTTGATGTTTGTCCAAAAGAGGCCCTATCAATATGATTGATCAAGATTTGATGTTTGTCCAAAAGAGGCCCTGTCAGTATGATTGATCAAGATTTGATGTTTGTCCAAAAGAGGCCCTCTCATTCTGCTTCATCAAGATTTGATTTTTGTCCAAATGAGGCCCTATCAAAATGATTCACCTTAATTTGATTTGTCCAAACGAGGCCCTCTCAATCTGATTCATCAAGATTTGACTTTTGTTCAAATGAGGCCCTATCAAAATGATTCATCAACATTTGATTTTTATCCAAAAGAGGCCCTATCAATATTACTGATCAAGATTTTATCTCTTTCCAGAAGAGGCCCTATCAATATGATTGACCAAGATTTGATGTTTGTCCAAAAGAGCCCCTATCAATATGAATAATCAAGATTTGATTTTTGTACAAATGAGACCCTGTCAATAAGTTTGAATAAAATTTGATTTTTGTCCAAAATAGGCCCTATTCATATCATTGAACAAGATTTGATACTTGTCCAAATGACGCCCTAACAATATGATCATCTAGAATTGCTGTTTGTCCAAATGAGGCCCTATCAATAGGATTGATCAAGATTTGATGTTTGTCCAAATGAGGCGCTATCAATATGATTCATCTAGATTTCACTTTCGTCCAAAAAGGACCCTATCAATATGATTGATCAAGATTTGATTTTTGTCCAAAAGAGCCCCTATCAATATGATTGATCAAGATTTGATTTTTGTCCAAAAGATACCCCTTCAATATGATTGAACAAAATTTGATTTTTGTCCAAAATAGGCCCTATCAATATGATTGATCAAGATTTCATGTTTGTCCAAAAGAGGCGCTATCAAAATGATTGATCAAGATTTGATTCTTGTCCAAAAGAGGCCGTATGAATATGATTGATCACGATTTGATGTTTATTCAAAAGAGGCCCTATCAATATGATTGATCAAGATTTGATTCTTGTCCAAAAGAGGCCCTATCAATATGATTCATCAAGATTTGATGTTTGTGTAAAAGAGGCCCTATCAATATGATTGATCCAGATTTGATGTTTGTGCAAATGAGGCCCTATCAATATGATTCATCTACCTTTGATGTTTCTCCCAAAATGGCCCTATCAATATGATTGATCAAGATTTCATGTTTGTCCAAAAGAGGCCTTATCAACATGATTGATCAAGATTTGATATTTGCCCAAATGAGGCCCTATCAATATGATCACCTACAATTGATGTTTGTCCAAAAGAGGCCATATCAACATGATTGATTAAGATTTGATGTGTCCAAAAGAGGCCCTACCATAACATTGATCAAGATTTGATTTTTGTCCAAAAGAGGCCCTATCAATCTGATTGATCAAGATTTGATTTATGTCCAAAAGAGTCCCTATCAATATCATTGATCAAGATTTGATTCTTGTCCAGATGAGGGCCTATCAATATGATCATCTAGATTTGATGTTTGTTCAAATGAGGCCCTATCAATATGATTGATCAAGAGTTGATGTTTCTCCACATGAGGCCCTATCAATATGATTGATCAAGATTTGATGTTTCTCCACATGAGGCCCTCTCAATAGGATTGATCAAGATTTGATTTTTGTCCAAAAGAGGCCCTATCAATATAATTCATCAAGATTTGATGTTTCTCCACATGAGGCCCTATTAATATGATTGCTCAAGTGTGTATTTATGTCCAAAAGAGGCCCTGTGAATATGACTGATCAAGATTTGATTTTTATCAAAAGAGGCCATATCAATATGATTCATGAAGATTTGATTTTTGTCCAAAAGATACCCGATCAATATGAATGAACAAGATTTGATTTTTGTCCAAAAGAGGCCCTATCAATATCATTGACCAGGATTTGATCTTGTCCAAAAGAGGCCCTATCAATAAGATTGATCAAGATTTGATTTTTATCCAAAAGAGGCCCTATCAATATGATTGATCAAAATTTGATCTTTGTCCAAAAGAGGCGTAATCAATATGATTGATCAAGATTTGATATTTTGTCTAAATGTGGCCCTATCAATATGATTGATCAAGATTTGATTTTTGTCCAAAAGAGTCCCTATCAACATGACTCATCATAATCTGATTGGTCCAAAAGAGGCCCTCTCAATCTGATTCACCAAGATTTGATGTCTCTCCACATGAGGCCCTATTAATATAATTGCTCAAGTGTGCATTTATGTCCAAAAGAGGCCCTGTGAATATGACTGATAAAGATTTGATTTTTATCCAAAAGAGGCCATATCAATATGATTCATCAAGATTTGATTTTTGTACAAAAGAGGCCCTATCAATATCATTGATCAAGATTTGATTTTTGTCCAAAAGAGGCCCTATCAATATGATTGATCAAGATTTGATGTTTGTCCAAAAGAGGCCCTATCAACATGATTGATCAAGATTTGATGTTTGTCCAAAAGAGGCCCTATCAATATGATTGATCAAGATTTGATTTTTGTCCAAAAGAGGCCCTATCAATCTGATTGATCAAGAGTTGATTCTTGCCCAAAGGAGCCCTTATCAACATGACTGATCATGATTTGACTTTTATCCAAAAGAGGCCCTGTCAGTATGATTGATCAAGATTTGATGTTTGTCCAAAAGAGGCCCTCTCATTCTGCTTCATCAAGATTTGATTCTTGTCCAAAAGAGGCCCTATCAACATGATTCATCTTAATTTGATTTGTCCAAAAGAGGCCCTCTCAATCTGATTCATCAAGATTTGACTTTTGTTCAAATGAGGCCCCATCAAAATGATTCATCAACATTTGATTTTTATCCAAAAGAGGCCCTATCAATAGTACTGATCAAGATTTTATCTCTTTCCAAAAGAGGCCCTATCAATGTGATTGACCAAGATTTGATATTTGTCCAAAAGAGGCCCTATCAATATGATTAATCAAGATTTGATTTCTGTACAAATGAGACCCTATCAATACGATTGAATAAAATTTGATTTTTGTCCAAAATAGGCCCTATTAATATGATTGAACAAGATTTGATACTTGTCCAAATGAGGCCCTAAAAATATGATCATCTAGAATTACTGTTTGTCCAAATGAGGCCCTATCAATATGATTGATCAAGATTTGATGTTTGTCCAAATGATCCCCTCTCAATATGATTCAAAAAGATTTGACTTTTGTCCCAATGAGGCCCTACCAATATGATTGATCAAGATTTGATATTTTTCAAAATGAGGCTCTATCAATATGATCTAGATTTGATTTTTGTCCAAAATAGGCCCTATCAATATGATTCATCAACATTTGATTTTTGTCCAAAAGAGGCCCTCTCAATGTGATTCATCAAGATTTGATATTTGTCCAAAAGAGGCCCTATCAATATGACTGATCAAGATTTGATTTTTATCCAAAAGACTCCCTATCAATATGACTGATCAAGATTTGATTTTTGTCCAAAAGAGCCCCTATCAATATGATTCATCAAGATTTGATGTTTGTCCAAAAGATTCCCTATCAATATGATTGAACAAGATTTGATTTTTGTCCAAAATAGGCCCTATCAATATGATTCATCAACATTTGATTTTTGTCCAAAAGAGGCCCTCTCAATGTGATTCATCAAGATTTGATATTTGTCCAAAAGAGGCCCTATCAATATGACTGATCAAGATTTGATTTTTATCCAAAAGACTCCCTATCAATATGACTGATCAAGATTTGATTTTTGTCCAAAAGAGCCCCTATCAATATGATTGATCAAGATTTCATGTTTGTCGAAAAGAGGCGCTATCAAAATGATTGATCAAGATTTGATTCTTGTCGAAAAGAGGCCGTATGAATATGATTGATCACGATTTGATGTTTATTCTCCCAAAATGGATCTATCAATATGATTGATCAAGATTTGATGTTTGTCCAAAAGAGGCGTTATCAATATGATTGATCAAGATTTGATATTTGCCCAAATGAGGCCCTATCACTATGATCACCTAGAATTGATGGTTGCCCAAATGAGGCCCTATCAATATGATTGATGAAGATTTGATGTTTGTCCAAATGAGGCCCTATCAATATGATTCATCAAGATTTGATATTTGTCAAAATGAGGCCCTATCAATATGATTGATCAAGATTTGATTTTTGTCCAAAGGAGGCCCTATCAATATGACTGATCAAGATTTGATTTTTATCAAAAGACTCCCTATCAATATGACTGATCAAGATTTGATTTTTGTCCAAAAGAGCCCCTATCAATATGATTCATCAAGATTTGATGTTTGTCCAAAAGATTCCCTATCAATATGATTGAACAAGATTTGATTTTTGTCCAAAATAGGCCCTATCAATATGATTGATCAAGATTTCATGTTTGTCGAAAAGAGGCGCTATCAAAATGATTGATCAAGATTTGATTCTTGTCCAAAAGAGGCCGTATGAATATGATTGATCACGATTTGATGTTTATTCTCCCAAAATGGATCTATCAATATGATTGATCAAGATTTGATGTTTGTCCAAAAGAGGCGTTATCAATATGATTGATCAAGATTTGATATTTGCCCAAATGAGGCCCTATCAATATGATCACCTAGAATTGATGGTTGCCCAAATGAGGCCCTATCAATATGATTGACGAAGATTTGATGTTTGTCCAAATGAGGCCCTATCAATATGATTCATCAAGATTTGATATTTGTCAAAATGAGGCCCTATCAATATGATTGATCAAGATTTGATTTTTGTCCAAAAGAGGCCATATCAATCTGATTGATCAAGATTTGATTTATGTCCAAAATAGCCCCTATCAATATTATTGATCAAGATTTGATTCTTGTCCAGATGACGGTCTATCAATATGATCATTTAGATTTGATGTTTGTCCAAATGAGGCCCTATCAATATAATTGATCAAGATTTGATGTTTCTCCACATGAGACCCTATCAATAGGATTGATCAAGATTTGATGTTTCTCCAAAAGAGGCCCTATCAATACGATTGATCAAGATTTGATTTTTGTCCAAAAGAGGCCCTATCAATATGATTAATCAACATTTGATGTTTGTCCAAAATAGGCCCTATCAATATGATTGATCAAGTTTGTATTTATGTCCAAAAGAGGCCCTATGAATATGACTGATCAAGATTTGATTTTTATCCAAAAGAGGCCATATAAATATTATTCATCAAGATTTGATTTTTGTCCAAAACATACCCTATCAATGTGATTGAACAAGGTTTGATGTTTGTCCAAAATAGGCCCTATCAATATGATTGACCAAGATTTGATCTTCTCCAAAAGAGGCCCTATCAATAAGATTGATCAAGATTTGATTTTTATCCAAATGTGGCCCTATCAGTATGATTGATCAAGATTTGATTTTTGTCCAAAAGAGGCCCGATCAACATGTTTCATCATAATCTGATTGGTCCAAAAGAGGCCCTCTCAATCTGATTCATCAAGATTTGATTTCTGTCCAAATGAGGCCCTATCAATATGACTGATCAAGATTTGATGTTTGTCCAAAAGAGCCCCTATCAATATGATTGATCAAGATTTGATATTTGTCCAAATGAGGCCCTATCAATATGAACATCTAGATTGATCAAGATTTCATGTTTCTCCAAATGAGGCCCTATCAATATGATTGATCAAGATTTGATGTCTGTCCAAAAGAGGCGCTATCAATATGATTCATCAAGATTTCACTTTTGTCCAAAAAAGGCCCTATCAATATGCTTGATCTAGATTTGATTTTTATCCAAATGAGGCCCTATCAGTAGGATTGATTAAGATTTGATGTTTGTCCAGAAGAGGCCCTAACATTCTGATTCATCAAGATTTGATTCTTGTCCGAATGTGGCCCTATCAATATGATTCATCAAGATTTGATTTTTGTCCAAAAGAGGCCCTATCAACATGATTCATGATAATTTGATTTGTCCAAAAGAGGCCCTCTCAATCTGATTCATCAAGATTTGATTTTTGTCCAAATGAGGCCCTATCCATCTGATTGCTCAAGATTTGATGTTCCTCCACATGAGACCCTATCAATATGATTGATCAAGATTTGATGTTTCTCCAAAAGAGGTCCTAACAATATGATTGATCAATATTTGATTTTTGTCCAAAAGAGGGCCTATCAATATGATTCATTAAAATTTGATGTTTGTCCAAAGTAGGCCTGATTAATATGATTGATCAAGTGTGTTTTTATGTCCAAATAAGGCCCGATGAATATGACTGATCAAGATTTGATTTTCATCCAAGAGAGGCCATATCAATATGATTCATCAAGATTTGATTTTTGTCCAAAAGATTCCCTATCAATATGATTGAACAAGGTTTGATGTTTGTCCAATATAAGCCCCATCAATATGATTGATCAAGATTTGATTTTTGTCCAAAAGAGCCCCTATCAATATGATTGATCAAGATTTGATATTTGTCCAAATCAGGCCCTATCAATATGAACATCTAGATTTGATGTTTGTCCAAAAGAGGCCCTATGAATATGATTCATCAAGACTTGATGTTTCTCCACAAGAGGCGCTATCAATATGATTCATCAAGACTTCACTTTTGTCCAAAAAAGGCCTTATCAATATCATTGATCAAGATTTGAATCTTATCCAAAAGAGGCCCTATCAATATGATTGGAAAATCTTGATTTGTATCCAAATGAGGCCGTATCGATATGATTGATCAAGATTTGATGTTTGTCCAAATGATCCCCTCTCAATATGATTCATAAAGATTTGATTTTTGTCCAAATGAAGCCCTATCAATATGAATGATCAAGATTTGACTTTTATCCAAAAGAGGCCCTATCAATGTTACTGATCAAGATTTGATGTTTGTCCAAAAGAGGCCCTATCAATATGATTGATCAAGATTTGCTGTTTGTCCAAAAGAGGAAATATCAATATGATTGATCAAGATTTGATTTTTGTCCAAAAGAGGCCCTATCAATATGATTCAATAAGATTTGATTTTTGTCCAAAATAGGCCCTATCAATATGATTGAACAAGATTTGATGTTTGTCCAAATGAGGCCATAACAATATCATCATCTAGATTTGATGTTTGTCCAAATGAGGCCCTATCAATATGATTGATCAAGATTTGATGTTTGTCCAAATGAGGCGCTATCAATATGATTCATCTAGATTTCACTTTTGTCCAAAAAGGACCCTATCAATATGATTGATCAAGATTTGATTTTTGTCCAAAAGAGCCCCTATCAATATGATTGATCAAGATTTGATTTTTGTCCAAAAGATACCCCTTCAATATGATTGAACAAAATTTGATTTTTGTCCAAAATAGGCCCTATCAATATGATTGATCAAGATTTCATGTTTGTCCAAAAGAGGCGCTATCAAAATGATTGATCAAGATTTGATTCTTGTCCAAAAGAGGCCGTATGAATATGATTGATCACGATTTGATGTTTATTCAAAAGAGGCCCTATCAATATGATTGATCAAGATTTGATTCTTGTCCAAAAGAGGCCCTATCAATATGATTCATCAAGATTTGATGTTTGTGTAAAAGAGGCCCTATCAATATGATTGATCCAGATTTGATGTTTGTGTAAATGAGGCCCTATCAATATGATTCATCTACCTTTGATGTTTCTCCCAAAATGGGCCTATCAATATGATTGATCAAGTTTTCATGTTTGTCCAAAAGAGGCCTTATCAACATGATTGATCAAGATTTGATATTTGCCCAAATGAGGCCCTATCAATATGATCACCTACAATTGATGTTTGTCCAAAAGAGGCCATATCAACATGATTGATTAAGATTTGATGTGTCCAAAAGAGGCCCTACCATATCATTGATCAAGATTTGATTTTTGTCCAAAAGAGGCCCTATCAATCTGATTGATCAAGATTTGATTTATGTCCAAAAGAGTCCCTATCAATATCATTGATCAAGATTTGATTCTTGTCCAGATGAGGGCCTATCAATATGATGATCTAGATTTGATTTTTATTCAAATGAGGACCTATCAATATGATTGATCAAGAGTTGATGTTTCTCCACATGAGGCCCTATCAATATGATTGATCAAGATTTGATGTTTCTCCACATGAGGCCCTCTCAATAGGATTGATCAAGATTTGATTTTTGTCCAAAAGAGGCCCCATCAATATGATTCAAGATTTGATGTTTCTCCACATGAGGCCCTATTAATATGATTGCTCAAGTGTGTATTTATGTCCAAAAGAGGCCCTGTGAATATGACTGATCAAGATTTCATTTTTATCAAAAGAGGCCATATCAATATGATTCATGAAGATTTGATTTTTGTCCAAAAGATACCCGATCAATATGAATGAACAAGATTTGATTTTTGTCCAAAATAGGCCCTATCAATATCACTGACCAGGATTTGATCTTGTCCAAAAGAGGCCCTATCAATAAGATTGATCAAGATTTGATTTTTATCCAAAAGAGGCCCTATCAATATGATTGATCAAAATTTGATCTTTGTCCAAAAGAGGCCCAATCAATATGATTGATCAAGATTTGATATTTGTCTAAATGTGGCCCTATCAATATGATTGATCAAGATTTGATTTTTGTCCAAAAGAGGCCCTATCAACATGACTCATCATAATCTGATTGGTCCAAAGGAGGCCCTCTCAATCTGATTCACCAAGATTTGATGTCTCTCCACATGAGGCCCTATTAATATAATTGCTCAAGTGTGCATTTATGTCCAAAAGAGGCCCTGTGAATATGACTGATAAAGATTTGATTTTTATCCAAAAGAGGCCATATCAATATGATTCATCAAGATTTGATTTTTGTACAAAAGAGGCCCTATCAATATCATTGATCAAGATTTGATTTTTGTCCAAAAGAGGCCCTATCAATATGATTGATCAAGATTTGATGTTTGTCCAAAAGAGGCCCTATCAACATGATTGATCAAGATTTGATGTTTGTCCAAAAGAGGCCCTATCAATATGATTGATCAAGATTTGATTTTTGTCCAAAAGAGGCCCTATCAATCTGATTGATCAAGAGTTGATTCTTGCCCAAAGGAGCCCTTATCAACATGACTGATCATGATTTGACTTTTATCCAAAAGAGGCCCTGTCAGTATGATTGATCAAGATTTGATGTTTGTCCAAAAGAGGCCCTCTCAATCTGATTCATCAAGATTTGACTTTTGTTCAAATGAGGCCCTATCAAAATGATTCATCAACATTTGATTTTTATCCAAAAGAGGCCCTATCAATAGTACTGATCAAGATTTTATCTCTTTCCAGAAGAGGCCCTATCAATATGATTGACCAAGATTTGATGTTTGTCCAAAAGAGCCCCTATCAATATGAATAATCAAGATTTGATTTTTGTACAAATGAGACCCTGTCAATAAGTTTGAATAAAATTTGATTTTTGTCCAAAATAGGCCCTATTCATATCATTGAACAAGATTTGATACTTGTCCAAATGACGCCCTAACAATATGATCATCTAGAATTGCTGTTTGTCCAAATGAGGCCCTATCAATAGGATTGATCAAGATTTGATGTTTGTCCAAATGAGGTGCTATCAATATGATTCATCTAGATTTCACTTTTGTCCAAAATAGAACCTCTCAATGTGATTGATGTAGATTTGATTTTTATCCAAAAGAGGCCCTATCAATATCATTGGTCAAGATTTCAATTTTATCCAAAAGAGGCCCTATCAATCTGATTGGAAAGACTTGATTTGTATCCAACTGAGGCCCTATTGATATGATTGATCAAGATTTGATGTTTGTCCAAATGATCCCCTCTCAATATGATTCAAAAAGGTTTGACTTTTGTCCAAATGAGGCCATACCAATATGATTCATCAAGATTTGATATTTTTCAAAATGAGGCTCTATCAATATGATCTAGATTTGATTTTTGTCCAAAATAGGCCCTATCAATATGATTCATCAACATTTGATTTTTGTCCAAAAGAGGCCCTCTCAATGTGATTCATCAAGATTTGATATTTGTCCAAAAGAGGCCCTATCAATATGACTGATCAAGATTTGATTTTTATCCAAAAGACTCCCTATCAATATGACTGATCAAGATTTGATTTTTGTCCAAAAGAGCCCCTATCAATATGATTCATCAAGATTTGATGTTTGTCCAAAAGATTCCCTATCAATATGATTGAACAAGATTTGATTTTTGTCCAAAATAGGCCCTATCAATATGATTGATCAAGATTTCATGTTTGTCGAAAAGAGGCGCTATCAAAATGATTGATCAAGATTTGATTCTTGTCCAAAAGAGGCCGTATGAATATGATTGATCACGATTTGATGTTTATTCTCCCAAAATGGATCTATCAATATGATTGATCAAGATTTGATGTTTGTCCAAAAGAGGCGTTATCAATATGATTGATCAAGATTTGATATTTGCCCAAATGAGGCCCTATCAATATGATCACCTAGAATTGATGGTTGCCCAAATGAGGCCCTATCAATATGATTGACGAAGATTTGATGTTTGTCCAAATGAGGCCCTATCAATATGATTCATCAAGATTTGATATTTGTCAAAATGAGGCCCTATCAATATGATTGATCAAGATTTGATTTTTGTCCAAAAGAGGCCCTATCAATATGATTCAATAAGATTTGATTTTTGTCCAAAATAGGCCCTATCAATATGATTGAACAAGATTTGATATTTGTCCAAATGAGGCCATAACAATATCATCATCTAGATTTGATGTTTGTCCAAATGAGGCCCTATCAATATGATTGATCAAGATTTGATGTTTTCCCAAATGAGGAACTATCAATATGATTCAAGATTTCACTTTTGTCCAAATACGCCCTATCATTATGATTGATCTAGATTTCAATTTTATCCAAAAGAGGCCCTATCAATATGATTCCAAAGACTTGATTTGTATCCAAATGAGGCACTATCAATGTTATTGATCAAGATTTGATGTTTGTCCAAATGATCCCCTCTCAATATGATTCATAAAGATTTGATTTTTGTCCAAAAGAGGCCCTCTCATATGAATGATCAAAATCAGATGTTTGTCCAAAAGAGCCCCTATCAATATGATTGATCAAGATTTGGTGTTTGTCCAAATGAGGCCCTATCAATATGATCATCTAGATTTGATGTTTGTCCAAATGAGGCCTTATCGATATGATTGATCAAGATTTGATTTTTCTCCACTTGAGGCCCTCTCAATAGGATTGATCAAGATTTGATGTCTGTCCAAAAGAGGCCCTCTCAATATGATTGATCAAGATTTGATGTTTGTCCAAAAGAGGCCCTATCAGTATGATTCATCAAGATTTGATGTCTCTCCACATGAGGCCGTATTAAAATGATTGCTCAAATGTGTATTTATGTCCAAAAGAGGCCCTGTGATTATGACTGATCAAGATTTGATTTTTATCCAAAAGAGGCCATATCAATATGATTCATCAAGATTTGATTTTTGTCCAAAACATACCCGATCAATATGATTGAACAAGATTTGATTGTTGTCCAAAATAGGCCCTATCAATATCATTGATCAAGATTTGACTCTTGTCCAAAAGAGACCCTATCAATATGATTGATCAAGATTTGATGTTTGTCCAAAAGAGGCCCTATCAATATGATTGATCAAGATTTGATGTTTGTCCAAAAGAGGCCCTATCAATATGATTGATCAAGATTTGATGTTTGTCCAAAAGAGGCCCTATCAATATGATTGATCAAGATTTGATGTTTGTCCAAAAGAGGCCCTATCAATATGATTGATCAAGATTTGATGTTTGTCCAAAAGAGGCCCTGTAAGTATGATTGATCAAGATTTGATGTTTGTCCAAAAGAGGCCCTCTCATTCTGCTTCATCAAGATTTGATTTTTGTCCAAATGAGGCCCTATCAAAATGATTCATCTTAATTTGATTTGTCCAAAAGAGGCCCTCTCAATCTGATTCATCAAGATTTGACTTTTGTTCAAATGAGGCCCTATCAAAATGATTCATCAACATTTGATTTTTATCCAAAAGAGGCCCTATCAATATTACTGATCAAGATTTTATCGCTTTCCAGAGGAGGCCCTATCAATATGATTGACCAAGATTTGATGTTTGTCCAAAAGAGCCCCTATCAATATGAATAATCAAGATTTGATTTCTGTACAAATGAGACCCTATCAATACGATTGAATAAAATTTGATTTTTCTCCAAAATAGGCCCTATTCATATCATTGAACAAGATTTGATACTTGTCCAAATGACGCCCTAACAATATGATCATCTAGAATTGCTGTTTGTCCAAATGAGGCCCTATCAATAGGATTGATCAAGATTTGATGTTTGTCCAAATGAGGCGCTATCAATATGATTCATCTAGATTTCACTTTTGTCCAAAAAGGACCCTATCAATATGATTGATCAAGATTTGATTTTTGTCCAAAAGATACCCCTTCAATATGATTGAACAAAATTTGATTTTTGTCCAAAATAGGCCCTATCAATATGATTGATCAAGATTTCATGTTTGTCCAAAAGAGGCGCTATCAAAATGATTGATCAAGATTTGATTCTTGTCCAAAAGAGGCCGTATGAATATGATTGATCACGATTTGATGTTTATTCAAAAGAGGCCCTATCAATATGATTGATCAAGATTTGATTCTTGTCCAAAAGAGACCCTATCAACATGATTCATCATAATTTGATTTGTCTAAAAGAGGCCCTCTCAATCTGCTTCATGAAGGTTTGATTTTTGTCCAAATGAAGCCCTATCAATATGAATGATCAAGATTTGACTTTTATCCAAAAGAGGCCCTATCAATGTTACTGATCAAGATTTGATGTTTGTCCAAAAGAGGCCCTATCAATATGATTGATCAAGATTTGCTGTTTGTCCAAAAGAGGAAATATCAATATGATTGATCAAGATTTGATTCTTGTCCAAAAGAGGCCCTATCAATATGATTCAATAAGATTTGATTTTTGTCCAAAATAGGCCCCATCAATATGATTGAACAAGATTTGATATTTGTCCAAATGAGGCCATAACAATATCATCATCTAGATTTGATGTTTGTCCAAATGAGGCCCTATCAATATGATTGATCAAGATTTGATGTTTTCCCAAATGAGGAACTATCAGTATGATTCAAGATTTCACTTTTGTCCAAAAGACACCCTATCATTATGATTGATCTAGATTTCAATTTTATCCAAAAGAGGCCCTATCAATATGATTCCAAAGACTTGATTTGTATCCAAATGAGGCACTATCAATATGATTGATCAAGATTTGATGTTTGTCCAAATGATCCCCTCTCAATATGATTCATAAAGATTTGATTTTTGTCCAAAAGAGGCCCTCTCATATGAATGATCAAGATCAGATGTTTGTCCAAAAGAGCCCCTATCAATATGATTGATCAAGATTTGGTGTTTGTCCAAATGAGGCCCTATCAATATGATCATCTAGATTTGATGTTTGTCCAAATGAGGCCTTATCGATATGATTGATCAAGATTTGATTTTTCTCCACTTGAGGCCCTCTCAATAGGATTGATCACGATTTGATGTCTGTCCAAAACAGGCCCTCTCAATATGATTGATCAAGATTTGATGTTTGTCCAAAAGAGGCCCTATCAGTATGATTCATCAAGATTTGATGTCTCTCCACATGAGGCCCTATTAATATGATTGCTCAAGTGTGTATTTATGTCCAAAAGAGGCCCTGTGATTATGACTGATCAAGATTTGATTTTTATCCAAAAGAGGTCATATCAATATGATTCATCAAGATTTGATTTTTGTCCAAAACATACCCGATCAATATGATTGAACAAGATTTGATTGTTGTCCAAAATAGGCCCTATCAATATCATTGATCAAGATTTGACTCTTGTCCAAAAGAGACCCTATCAATATGATTGATCAAGACTTGATGTTTGTCCAAAAGAGGCCCTATCAATATGATTGATCAAGATTTGATGTTTGTCCAAAAGAGTCCCTATCAATATGATTGATCAAGATTTGATGTTTGTCCAAAAGAGGCCCTATCAATATGATTGATCAAGATTTGATGTTTGTCCAAAAGAGGCCCTGTAAGTATGATTGATCAAGATTTGATGTTTGTCCAAAAGAGTCCCTCTCATTCTGCTTCATCAAGATTTGATTTTTGTCCAAATGAGGCCCTATCAAAATGATTCATCTTAATTTGATTTGTCCAAAAGAGGCCCTCTCAATCTGATTCATCAAGATTTGACTTTTGTTCAAATGAGGCCCTATCAAAATGATTCATCAACATTTGATTTTTATCCAAAAGAGGCCCTATCAATATTACTGATCAAGATTTTATCGCTTTCCAGAGGAGGCCCTATCAATATGATTGACCAAGATTTGATGTTTGTCCAAAAGAGCCCCTATCAATATGAATAATCAAGATTTGATTTCTGTACAAATGAGACCCTATCAATACGATTGAATAAAATTTGATTTTTCTCCAAAATAGGCCCTATTCATATCATTGAACAAGATTTGATACTTGTCCAAATGACGCCCTAACAATATGATCATCTAGAATTGCTGTTTGTCCAAATGAGGCCCTATCAATAGGATTGATCAAGATTTGATGTTT
>JAECUM010007312.1:0-62517 GCA_016617855.1 Megalonaias nervosa | reverse complement strand
GACATTACCATTTATTCAGGAGAAATAACGATAAGATTTTCAAGATGGCCACTGTTGCAGCCATTATGGGCATCAGCGCAGCACAATTTTCATTTAAGACCAATAAAGACAGCACAATAAGTGTTTCATTGAAAACCTGATGTCTATATGGCCATCCATTCAGGAGGAGTAGTGAATAAATTTTCAAGATGGCCAGTGATGCTGTCATAATGGCCCTCAGATCAGCACCATTTTCATTCAAGGCTAACTATACATCATATGAAGTCTTGCAGTGAAAACTCCATGTTGATATGAACATTCAATCAGAAGCAGTAGCAAAAACAAGATTTTCAAGATGGCCATAGGCCACTATATTGGATATTCAAGTGGCACCATTATTATTCAGGACCAACTAGACCCTGGGATGAATGTGTTCGTAAACCTACAAGTCATTTTCTCCATGTAGTTTTTAGAGGAGTACACATAACAAACTTGTGCGAATGGGCAGACAGGCAATGGACAACAGGCCATCCATAGGCCCTTCTGGTCAGTAACCTGTTGAGCTAAAGGAAATACAAATAATGAGTCATTCCTTCAATGTGAATAGCTAACTTACTAAATTCTTTTTGTTTAATAAATGTTATGTTAACAGTTAACAAGAACTGTAAAAAAGAGCTTGTTTGTTATCATTGTCATCTCTGCCCAAACTAGACAAAATTTAAAAACAAAATGTGAAGGGCTTTTCCACCTTACAATAACATTTGATTAAATAGTGGTATTAAATACTGATAAATTCATATGCATACAGCAGAAGGGGTTGAAATTTCAACCAAAACAGTTCATATGAAACCACACCTTGTCAACCAACTCAACCTTGGGAAGAACATATAGAAGCAAGTTTTAATACATGTTAATTTGTTTTCTATTGCCACATTTACATATGAATGCATGTGATACAGGTTATCATACACAGCTCTCAAAAGTCGTATGTATAAATTTCCTAGATGTAGGCTCTCATTCCAACAAAGATTATGAGGCAGCAGTGAAAAGATAATGGGAATCAACTCCAAAAAGTTGGGATGAATAGAGGTTAACTGCTCTTGCTTAACAATACTAAATTTCTAACTGTTTCAAAATGAATTCTACTGGCCTTAATTTAACTTTGAAAGTTATAATTACAGTAAAACCAGGTTCGAGAGACCACCCAAGTCTTGAGAACAGGCTTAAAATGCACAGATTTATTGATTACATAGTGTTGTTACCTCTCAAGACAGACTACCCATTCTACTGCATCACTATCTGATTTACTGCAATTATTGCAAGCGTGTACCATGCATGAAAGACTTTGAAATAATAAAATAATAACTTTGGATTTCAAAACAATGATTAGGTTCATCAAGTCGCCCATTCTATGCTGTTCCATACATGCAAACGTACATTTCCCAGAAACACCTCATTCCCACTAGTCAGTTCTTCAAAAAACTGCATAACCAAACCAATGTAATCTGCTTATATATAATAATGGATTAGATAATGATGCTCCTTTATGTTAATTTTGTGAGTTGATATCATCCTTATATAAAACATCATCAGTTAATGATGGCTCTATTATCTGCAAATCTAATTATTATTTCTTTCAAAACAGTGCATTTAGATGAATGTTCTGCTTCAACCAAATTTTGAAATCCTGGTGCTAGAACTGCAGACATGTTTTGGCTGGAATCCTTTTTCTTTCAGTTTCTGTTCGTAAAAGCTGTAACTGGCAATAAAATGTGTCCTGAAGCAACTTGTAGGATATTATCCCTTGCATACAAACCTGCACTCCCTTTCTGCACAATGCCATAATTGCATTATAAGCAATATAACTCAATGTATAAAATTTACAGTATAAACACAAAGTACTCTAAAATACTCTTAACAGGAAGTACCCTGAGGTACTGATGTTTTAACAAAAGGTACCATGAGGTACAGATGACATCTTTCATTATTCCAGTCATCCTAATTTCTTCTTCACAAAAAATAATATAAAGCTATCTTAAAAATTTCCATTATAGACTGCTTGGGTTTCTTTGACCTGGTTCCTGTAGAATTTTGTTGACAACACACTACCACCAAGACTGCTTAAACTTTGCATGAAAATTAACCAATTTATATTTGAAACTTCATCAGTGGACACTTGTTAAGCATAACTTCTTGTAAGTATGCATCATCATTCCTGAACAAATAAATGCTCGCTTTTCATTACTGTTGTGATACTATCAATATTTATCTTCTGATGTGTCTTGGCTTGATGCCTCCTTTTCTAATTCAATCTTTGTTCTAAAGATTAAGTTCTTTTCTTGAGGTGCGCCTTAACCTGCATGAAAAGAATTTCTGGCCCGTTTCTGGCGTTCATTTCACCCACTTACAGTTGTTTACTACAGTGGGGAGTGCAATAATGCCACAGGAAATAACTTTACAAAGTGCTTCAGACACAAGATTCCTGACATTAGTCCTTCATGCACAACACCCTTGACTGAAGGTAGCCCTAGATACACATGATATTGACAATGAACAAACAGGATGACACTTCACATTTGCCACAAAGCTTGATTCCTCAATTACCCAATATCCTTGAGGTTAAATACAGTGTTCCTTAATGATTTCCACATGTAATGCTTGGTGCAATTGGGTAACATATTACTGACTGCTAATATACTTTCCCAAAGGCAAGTTTGTACCAAGCCTTTCCTCTCATCACTACAAAATATCGAGTCAAATACAAAAGGATCAATCTGAGTGGCCTGTCACTGAAATAATATCTGCATTGTTATTAAAATCATTTTATGAATATGGTGATTTCTCCAGGATCTTCCATTGATGAGAATTCCCCCTCTGGTCTTTCTGTTTAGGCAGATTTTTACACATTTTTAAGATGGGGGATGTCAGCTTTTTTTGTGAGAACACTTCTTATGAAGAGACCCTTTATCAGTATGTTTAATCAAAGGTGTGTTTGCTGAACAACTTTAATTGAAAAAATACAAATTTACAGTTCTGTATTGTCATGATCTGCAGTGTTGAAATGACCACATGCATTAGAGCTGCATGTAACAGTTGTATATCTCCATTATTGGCACAGTGGCACCAATTATGTGTCATGACAATGGTACTCTGTTGTGTGAATTAGAACTATGTAACAGCAGAGACATTACAGATATTTATATTTATTATTGACAGTGTGGCAGCAATCATCTGTTATGACATCTGGGCACCATGTTGTGTGGATTACAACTGCATTTATCAGTGGAGACATTACCACAGAATACTGAAACCTAGCAAGTTCGCATTGTACAATCTCATCAAGTGCAGCTGGTAAATGCTATAATAACAAGAAAATCAATACAGGTGTCTCACTGCTCAGTTGCAAAACATCACTTAGTAAGCATATGATAATGGCAGGTGATCTAGAAGTCAAGCGCCTATGTGATCAGATTGAGCACTGTAAATATTAATGTTACAGACTTCATTACACTCACAGCAAAATCGAGTGTGATATTTATTTTTATGAAGGAAATTCCTGGCTCTGGTATCTAACTGCCAGATTCCTACTGCATTGGATAAAAATATAGTTAACGACATTGCCAACTAGTTGTTGCCTGTAAATGGTCAGAAAATTTCTGGTCAAGATTCCTTGGCTGCATCCACATCATCTTCATTTGTTTATGTTTCCATGGAAGCTGTAAATGGCTTTGAAAGTGCTAATTCATCATTAGATGCTGGATCACATGTCAATGTATCTTCTACCGCAAGTTCATCAATTTCTTTGTCTGAATCAATTTCCAAATGTGATGACAGAAATTCAGTTTCATTATATGATGGCAGTGATGACCCTAAAGACACAACTTGGGTATTATTTTCTTCTCTCATGTCAATCTCTGTTTCTGACATTTGTAGTTGTGTTCCAGTGCTGGTCCTAAACAAGCTGGCATCAAGTAAATTCTGTGATGAGGAATCTTCTGTATAGGTTCCATCCACCTTATTTGTACTCTGTATCCCAATACCTGAAAATGAAGTTCTATAAGCAGATGGTAGCAAATCAGAAACCTCACAACTCTGCGATACGGGTGACTCGGTAACAGAACGTGACGCATCAGAGTAAACAATTGCCAAAGGACTTGATTCATCTTTTGCCCAAGATCTCCTTGATTCCTCATCATTCTCAGATGTTTTCCTATTTTGTTCAATTCCTACATTCATCAACAATGACATGATAGGGCTAAGTGTTGAACTTGATTCATCAGCTGTCTTATCACTGCTGCTTGAGGCACTATCGTGATGATAAGCCATAAGATTATTAAACCTCACTTGGCTGGAAAACAATGAATGATATGGAGAAGGTTCTTTATCCGAGTGTTCTACCAATTGAGGTGTTTCTGCATAGTAGCCTAATTTCTCGTACAAATCCCCCGACATACTCTCAAGCTCCTGAAGATAGGTTTCTTCCTGACTTGGCTCTTTGGACATTTGACTGTGAGACTGCTGGTGCTTTGAAGACAAAGTGTCTTTACTTTGGTTAAAATGATACTGATAACCTTGCATTCCACTTTCACACTGTTGTCTCAAATTATCATTAGGATCATGAACCTCTGCAGATAGGAAGTTTTTTTCTTGCACTGTATCGTGAGTATGACTTATATCTACAACTGATGAACCTACACTCAAACTAAATCCTTTTGCTTTACCACTGGTGTAATATGTATTACACAAACCAGTCTGGATTCGGTCTAGTGACTCTCTAGCTGTAGATCTTTTCGGTAGCAATTCCTTACCAGTATTTTCCTCCTGATAAACTTTGCTATGTGTGGTGTCATTGCAAACACAAAAATTAGCAGCTCTTTGTGTGATCTCCTTTTTAGCCGAATGAATTTCATTCTGGATCAAGTATGGGTCACATGCAGAAGATCCCAGACCTTCATCTGTCCATCGATCTGTGTATCTATGATCCAATATAGCCTTGTGTAAGGTTCCTTCTGCAAGCACTAAATTTTCTCCCCCATCACCACCTGAGATAGGAGTTGAGTTTTCTATTTTGTCTCTGCTACATTCACCATTGTCAACAACCTTTTCTGGAAGAATGGATAGTTTACTCCTATAACTGTGCTGTGTGTCAGCTGTTAATTTCTTCTCTTTAATTTGTGATTCTTTTGGAGATGGTTCATCATCAGAATTTTGTCTGAAAGCATAGTTTTCAGTTTCACAAGAGAACGAAATCAAGCAAGGATGTTCTGAAGTGTCTACTTTTGTTGTCCATTTAACACCTGTGTCAGCTTTCAAATCCTGTCTAGAGCTACCCGAAGTCTGTGTGTCCTCAGAAGTGTCCTTGTTCGTGTTAGCATGCTTAATGGAGTCATCCATACAATCTGTTAAATCTGGTTCCAAATCAACATATCTTTTCATCCTTAGCGAGGTGTCATCAAAGTGATTAGCTGACCTTTCCTTTGAAACATTTTCTTCTGGAGAATTTCTAACATGTTTCATGACACCGGTTTCATGCAATTTGTTGCAGGTGTCTTCATTTGAGGATTTCTTGTCAAGCATGTCTTCTTTATTCTTAGTGCATGCATCCTGAGATGTCTTGTCTGAACTTGCATTCATGCGACTTATTTGGGTTGATGACTTCTTGTGTCCTGATGGGTGTTTCTTGAATGTCTTCTTAGATGGCTTGTCTCCACCACGTTCACCTCCTGAACTATTGCTGGATCTCTCTGACTCAGATGACTTTCCAATGAATGAACCATGTCCATGCATACCCGCATTTACCTTGACAACTACACTGGGAATGTGCATTACACTGTGACCTTTTTTATCACCCTCATCAGATGCATAAACATGTCCCCTTTCAGGCGGACTTAACAGTCCTTCCTGACCAGAAGTTACCATTTCATCACTGTCCAGTATCTTCTGAACATCGTGATCCTTAGATCTTGCTGTGTCCATTTTCTTGTTTTTGTCTTTCTTATATTTGTGCTTTTTGTGATGTTTCTTGTGTTTTTTCTTCTTTTTGTGTTTACAGTTTCTCTCTTTATACTCTATAATTTCAATGCTGGAACTTCGAGACCGAGTTCTGTGTCTGCATCTGTATGAAATATGCCTTGATCCTCTTTCTGTACTAGATGAAGATGATGAGTCTGGAGATGCTGATGCTAACAAAAGACTTTTGTCTGACCTGTGTCTGCGTCTTTCTGAACAAGTTTCACTTGATTCCCTGTTAATATAAGAAAATTTCTTGTGCTTGTACCCATGAGTGTTAGACTTGTGATGTGAGTAGCGTTTTAAACGTTTTTCAACAGAATGTGATCTAGATCTTGAACTTGTTGTCTGACTATAAGAACCATCCTGTGAACCACCCCCAAAGCTGAGTTTCCCAGAACTTTTACTCCTTGATGATCTGGTATCTGACCATGTTCTGTGCCTCCTCTTTTTGTGCTTCTTTGTCTCTGATTTCACTCTTACTTCTGTTTCATTTTCATCATCATTTCTACCAGACCTGTCAACATTGTCATCACTTGACATTAATGCAACTGGGCTTCTTTCCAGCCAAGGTTTTTCATAACCAACTATCTCCACATCACACTCATTATTTGATGAGTCTGAACTACTGTCTTCGCTGGCCTGTGACTGATGTGGAGTTTTCTTCACTCGGACCTTCTCTTTGGTCAACATCCTGCTACTGACACTTTCCAATTCTCTGTCATATCTTGGTGATGTTGCTGGTATGGTAGCTTCAGAGTCTGAGGCACTCTCAGAGGAATCGATCTGGATGGGCTCTGCACTACTATTGCTGTTATCAAACCAAGAAGGACCTGGTGTTGGCGAGTCCCATCCTGAAGTGGCAGTGGCTGTGCCTGCTGTTTCCACTTCTAACTCCCGTCTCACTCTTTCTAAAAATGGAGTCAAATCTTCAAAGCTGAACCTATGTTCCTCAGAAGGTTCTTGTAGAAATGTTGAGGGGTACCCAAACAAATTGGATGGAATATTAACAGTCTGTCTATCATACCTGTTTTGCCTTTCATTTCTGTTCATGTTCTCAGCTGGAAATTGCGAAGGCGACAAAATAACAATGTCACTGTTATTTCCATCTGAATGTTCTGATGATGAATCTGAATCAGACTCTACAGTGTCTGCTTGAGGTTCATACATGACATGTTGGTCATAAGCTGTCATGCAATATGGTGAACGTGCAAACATCAAAAGCTCATGCATGAACTGCCTGGTGTGCCTTCCAACAAAAGGATAGACATGCTGAAAGAACTCTTCGCTATCAATCGGAAAACGCATTATTAAACCCATAATTAACTCCATGACAAAGGCAACATGACTTTCATGATTGTGGAGCAGTGCATTCAATTCTCTGTTCAACCAAGGCACTAGTCTATGGGTACAAGCGGGATTCCTGTGATAAAACCCTGGTGATGCATCACGTTGACGTCTTACCCTAGGTTCCATAATTCTCAGATTGTTCTGATAAATTCTTCGTCGGAACTCTGATGTAGCTGCTTGTCTTCGTGCTCTCCATTGGGAATGAGCTGACAAAGCCCCACTCCATCGTGATGGGCGCTGCAGCAAGTCCAACTCCAGCTGCTGTTGAAGCAAACTTGCATCATGTGGGATAACATACCGATGGTCCCCTGTGAGAGTTGTGCGATATCGAAATCTCCTATCGAAGAGTTCTGTTACATCCCTCTGCTCTGGTCTTGGAACATGATACTGATCATAGTCTTCATAAGATCGCACATTATGTACTATGCTCTTGAATGGCTGTTTACAGAGTGGACATTCTGCCTTTACTTTGGACCACTCCAACAAACACACAAAACAAAACATATGAAAACAGCTATCTGTGAAAGATTTATTTTCCAGTTTCCCAAGACAAATTGCACAGGTTGGTTCTGGGGATTCCCGATCTGATTTAGGGGAGGATTCTTTTTCTGCATTTGTGCTTCCTCCTTGATCATCATCCACTGACTTTTCTTTTGCATCTTTGGCTGTGCCAACATCTGGTGTCGACTTATTCTTCCTAGTCAGCTTACGGAGCTTGTCATCAGGAATGTCAAGCCGTCGCTTCTGTCCTCTTTTAGAATGGCTCCTCTTGCCCTCCATCTCAAGTACCTGAAAGCAATAAAAGAACTTCATCAGACTTAAAACAAATGATGAATAAAAGATACTTCATGTAGAATCAACATAAGACTGACAATGGCTAGATAGGTAGTCATCCATATAGTTGACAATGACACAAAGATTTTAGGTTGATGAGACATTTATTTGGCAATTATTAAGTACATTTCTCAACAACAAGTGCTGCGACATTAGTTTAAATACCAGGATATGCACAGAACAGGCATCAAGGATTTTAAGCCATCGATAAAAGTTTGTGGACATTGACATGGCGGCATAGAATTATGTAAATCTAGGTGTCCACTACCTCTGGCGGGTCCCAATTCTATATCACATGACACTATCACTGTTTTTAATGCAGCATCAGTGGATTTTATGCACCCAAAAACTGATTTTTAATTTTAGTGAAACCTGATGCGAAAGTCAGCACACTAAGTAAATGGGCATGAGACAGCCCAAGCTATAAAAACAACAGCACAATTCAATTTCCATCCAGTCAAACTCCAGTAACATTTGTGTGTGTGTGTGTGTGTGTTATTTTGCATAAGTCCTTGGCATGACTCAACTGGGGTTTGAACCCATGACCTCTCGCATCTGAGGATGCTCTAACCACTTAGGCCACCAGAGCTATTGTAACATTTTTTCTGGCATTTATCAATAACATGCTGACGGACAAGCACTACTTTCTGTTCTGCATTAGGCAGCACTTTCGGTGCTCTTTGTCAGTAAATGATGAAAGTGCTGTATGTACTATTTCTGAAGTTTTCAAAGATATCTGGTGCAGACAAATTTACTAACACAACATGCATATTGCTGATTGCTAACTCTCAAATCAAATAGTCTCTATATCTTTATGCTCACTAAGAATTTTAAATTCAAATTTGTTATTGAACAACATGGCTATACCTCCAGGGGATGACATCTGGAAAATCTTGATTTTAAACCAGCTACATACTTTTCATACATTTTATGTTTATTCATATCCTGACAGGGTAGTATATTAAACCGTGTCTCCTTTAAATAGAGAAAAACATCTCTTCCTTTCCTTTCATGCGATTCAAAAGCCTGAAAATTTAAAAGCAGCATAGTAACTGCATTTTTTTTCTCTTGCTGTGTATCTGACGATGGAGTTAACAAACTGATAAATTGACAACTATTTGTTGAAAATGACATAAAAGATTTTTGGAACATACATAAAATGAGAAAAAAAAACCAAAATGAAAATAAACATAAACAAAAATAAACCCATCCATCTAATAGCAACTGCCACAAACAGCTTGCTGCATATTTTTTTTTACAGAAGAACCTCTGTTTTGATTTTATTTGCATATTAAGTAAATTAACTTTTGACCATTTATGCTGTTAGCATTTATGTCTATGAGCAATAAAAGTTATACAAATGCTTTATTGATTGCAGAAAATGAGAATGTATTCTGCCATTGAAGTAAAAGGTAAACAAAAAGTAAATAATGCATTTTAAATTCAAAACACCTAAATCTATCACAACTGTAGTTTCTTTCAATATACAGTAAACCTATCCCTTGACAACTGATGCACAATGGGGTATAAAAACAAAGACCGCAGCATAAGTGATGCGTTACCAAGATTCTTCATAAAAATTTGGGGATGGACACTGACTGTAAGAAGAGAAAAAAAGAGGGAGAGAGATGGATGTGGTCAGTGGCGTTAAGTTACCGAATACTCATTCTAATCACATTGTAATTTTTTGCTTATGTGTTGATTTGACACATGACTATGACCATTAGCTTTCACACATGTAGGATTTGCCTGTCCTTTAACTTCTTTAATTCTATCTCCTTTAACTGATTTGAAATAAAGCACATAATTACATTTGTCAGAATACATATCTACTTTACTTCAGTGTAACGATCCAACAAAAACTTGGCACTTTACTCGGTTCTCAAGGAAATGCTCACGGGCATTGGTCTGAGTCTCATCTTATGCTGTAATACCTTTGTGGACTGTGTGTTATGAGGATTTTCACTTGCATAAACATTGTCCATTTGATGTGTCAAGATTTGATGTTAAATGGAGGTGGTGGGGGTGGTGCCTACCATCTGTGAATTGCTTATTCCATTCATGAATACCCAGCCCCCATCTTCCCACTTTGTTTAGATTGCTGTCTGTATTTTCATTGGATGTGTACTCTGTGCTTTATACTAAGTATGAGTGTAAATACTTGTTCTGGTCCTTGTAATTTCATACTGTTGTCATGAGTATCAAGGAATTCGTCTAATGGCATCAACTCTACAAGCCCTGAAGGTCAACATTAAGTGGAAAGAAGTTGGGAGTGTTAGTTGTTAATGTACCCTATTCATTTCCAAGTTGGACCATGTGTGTGTTGTGTAGGTTATGAAAGAAATTATCTTACTTTTCTGAAAAATTATATATCAAAGCCAGAAATATGATGTTGGCCTATAAATTTGCGACTTCAACCGCCCTGTGGAGTTTTGTTACAGAAATAGCGAGATAACAGGATAGTGATGGCATCAATGTGCCAAACTAAAGAATCACATTTTTGTCTGACTTTGTTTAAACAATTAAAAGTTAAAACTGATGTTACTGTTCATTAGCACAAGTTCTTTGCTATGCAGTACTTGTTATTTTGTTTTAATGTGCAATACAGCATGAATTTGATAGGGATTATTTTGAACTGCATTACGACCCACTGCATCATCATATGTTGCACTCTTGCTCAATCTGCATCACGTGGGCACTTAGAAGACAACTTAGGAGGTGCCCTACAGATATTATGAGCTTCTGAGAGAGTGGCAGGTGTAAGGTGAAGTTGTTCAAATTTGCAACATGCACAATGGTGTAAATGTTGGTATACTTCTATGTTACTTATATGTACTTGGCTGAAATTTCTTTGGATATTATACTTGTAGAAATTATACTTGATTTAAGCACACAGTTAACTAAAATGACTTTTCCCTATCTTTAAGTTATTAAATCGGGAAACAAATTTTGCCAGACTAGACAATACCAGCTTCTGAAAGTGCAACGAATGAATTACCAAATATATTAAATGTAAAAAAAGTTATCAGCTCTTTTTAAAAAATTTGGCTGCAAGTCCAGGAAGTGAAAATGACCAAAAGGAGCCAGCAATTTTTTTGAAAAGGTGCATATCTGAAGACCAAGCTGTATACTCTATAACCCACATTACACACATCGATAATGCACCAAAATAAAGGGAATTAAAAGTTCTTTGACCAATACCTTATATATGGTTATTTTTAAACAATCAGTATAACCACTGAGGAAAACCTGGGAAAATCTTTTTCTTAAAAAATCTAACGCTATGCAAAATACAAAACTGTAGAGTGCCATTCAGCATCAATTTTGTGTTCAGAGGCATTTTGCTGGGCAGTTTTGAATAGCTGACATGGCTACCCCTAGATGGACAAGCTATGATGACTAGCCGTGGTCATATGATGTGAATAGGAGACTATAAATATGAGTGCAGGCGGTGTTGCCAGTGTGACAAAGTATGAACATCTAAGTAGAAAAGAATTCTGACTATATGTTCAAAATCCAATCAACATCATACATTATTTATCTAATAACCATTTAACACATGAAAAATTCCAAAAATAAATCAAATTATTTAGATGTAATCTTAGGTAGATTTATTATATGACTACCATTGAATTTAACTGCCTTATAATTATTATACAGTAATTCTTTATAAAGCTGCTGCTATCTCAAACCACACTGCTCAAGTGCACTAGCACTAATCTTAATTTTACATTGAGAGATCACACTACTATGTAATAATGTGCTACAGTTAATCTAATAAACTTGCTATTGCTATGCATATGAATAATATCATTAATTTCAATATAAAATTGCATGTAACACTGACTTTTCACATCTCGATGAACAAGTGTGAACTCTATACTATTAGAAGTACAACACAGAACATAACTCTGCTACACCGTATGGAAAGGCACGTTCTATCTCATCTTTATTATTTATTAAATCTTTTAAATCTTGTACTTTGGTTGTTTGTGAAATAACCTTTGGAGTGATACTATACTTTTCATGTCAGGGCTGATCAAACTTTGTTTCCACCCGCTTGTCCAAGGCAAATGGATTCCAAAAATTCACTAGTCCCACCTAATGTTTCACTTGTCCCAAAATTGTAATCACTTGCAAAGATTTTATGAGATGTATCCATAGAAATAATAAATGAAATAATGTGCTGCATAATTTATTTATTAAAAGAATTTGCATTATTGAAAATACTGGCTGGTACTACACATTTGTCTAGATCTGGTGTATATGTTTTAGCTGCTGAATTTGAAACAAAAATGTATGTGTACATGTCTGCCATCTCAACCTGCGGTAAAGCAAGAGTTGATAGCTGGGTTGAAGTCCTCAAACTCTGGTCTATTTGCTGAAATATTCCTTAGAATTTGTAAAGCCTCTTGGTTTCATGAATTTCTTAAAGAAGTCATGATTAAGCTCCTTGATCTAAGTCTTCGTTCACACTTGGCAGCGGACAGGCTTATAACAAATGCGATTTCTAATAGTTTGCATAACAGACTAAGAGATGTCTTGCAGTCAGGCTAATGGACAAATATGTTGCAGATAGCTACTACTACTAAAAAAAATGTGTTCTAAGAATTTAACAGGCGAATAATCTGACTGGTTGTATGTCCTCATTGCTGCGTTGAACTCTAAATACTGCTGATGAATCGCAGGATTGTCTTCCTTTTTGAAAATAACTTCACAACAATTTAGAAATATCTGCAAGTCTTCAATCCCATATTTC
Organism: Megalonaias nervosa; assembly: GCA_016617855.1. Taxonomy (NCBI): domain Eukaryota; kingdom Metazoa; phylum Mollusca; class Bivalvia; order Unionida; family Unionidae; genus Megalonaias; species Megalonaias nervosa. The sequence continues at coordinate 49,586 of JAECUM010007312.1, read as the reverse complement.
ACCAGAGCTTCCCTCTAATGAGGAAAGTACATACACTGACAAATAGACTGGTTAAATTTTCAACCTGTGCCAGGCTGGGATATTATTTACCATAAATGCAATCTTTTATGTAAATAAATTCAAGCCAGGGATAACAATCAGCCCAATGAAACTGAAAATTTCTGTCGTTTAGTTACGTCATATTTGACATCTTTTGCTGTCACACATTAAGGCTTATGCCTCTTTGGAAACAGAGTTACCTAATACTCAGTACCAGTATTATGTTTTGTCCCTCCATTTTCATGTATTTCAAATCTTCTCATTACTGTTCTTGTGAAAATAATTTAGCAAACTCATTTTTTCCAGATAGTAAATATCAGTTTGCCTGACAACTACTTTTGAAGTGATCATAACATACACTTTGTCATTAAATACGAAGAGAGAGAGAGAGAGATCATAATCAGCATAATTGTTTCACTCTAAATGCCATATTGCACTTGGAAGTTAATTCTCTTTATAATCAATTAAAACTTCAAGAATCATTACTGTCATTTAATCAGTTCATAAAGGAACCATTACTAAAGTCGGTTAAGTTCATTTCATTAATTAAATTACACTTACTTCTTGGATTAAAACCTGAGTGAGCCATTCCTGCGTAACAAACCCGCATAAAACAATGCTGATTAATCATACTGGCTTTGTTTTGTTTAGTGAGTTTTGATTTGGTCGCCTGGCCCAAAATGCAGTCAAGTGGTAACAGAATATGCATACATAAACCACAGTTATCCAATGACCACCATCAAAAGTAGAGAGGTGAACAGTGATGAAGAACATGGGCAATTAGAAGTTAGCAAATGTTCTTGCACCATTACATAGATCTGGATAGATGGATATTTCTGAGGAATAATGGGAATCAAGAGTGAGCTGCTTTCTGTCAGATGCTGGGAAAATGTACCCTAATGCCGTTTTTGTCCACAGATGAAACTAAAGTGGTAGCAATACCATCTTCTGCATGGAAAAAATAACCAGCCAAACCAAACAAAACGAAAATGGGTGGGAAGGTCAAGAACTTGTTCAAGGAAACTGATAACAACCAAGTAAACCTGTAATGGATGGCATTATTACTAAAAGACAGACTTACTCATGTAAGATCAAGTTATAAGGAACCTATGTGTTCTGTTTTGCACGTAACCATTTTTGATGCAAGTCATTAAAATACTGCTTGTGGCAGTTACAAGTCACATGGCAAATTTATTTGGAAAAATTATGCCCAGTTACTTATGTATCTTGTTTTGTACAGGCTGGTCATCTGACAACACAGTCTAATATATTGGTTATGTTGTAATTATGTTTTTCAGTGCTGGTGCACTGTATAACCAATCAGCCAAATATGGTTCTCAGTGTATTTTGCCCTTATCTTTCCTTTAAAAAGAAGAATAATTAATTTGAACAAGTAATAAAGCAATTATTAGGAATGTCATTTTTGCACATATATTTTCTTTTTGCTGTTCATTTTATGTACTGTGTTTTGTGACAAAGTGTATGACAAAAAATATTCTCAAAATATATGTTGTTAACGCACTAATTAAGTGTTAGGTATTTCAAAAAAAAAAGTAGTTTTGAAAATACAAGTTCTTTTCACACTTGTTTCTTCTTTTTGCAATATTTTACATACTGCTGTAGGTAATGACTGGTCATATGACAAAAATATCATTAAAATACATGCTGCAAATGCATCAGTCAATAGGTTTTGCCATTAGTCAATAGGTTTTGTCATTATCTTTTATTCTGAAACAATAAATTTTCAATTTAATAAAGAAAGAAAATGCTTGTTCTTTTCAAACTTATTTTCTTTTACTACTGTTCTCAATCATTAGTCAGTTCCCAATGACTGAGGTCACAATGTATCAATAGAAGAAGGATTATGCATGTCATCTTGATAAAGGTCAGTTGAAATTTATATACTTATTAGTAACTAGTGGACCAAATATTCCTGTTTCTAGAGTAGACCAGTATCAGGGATTCTGTCATAATATGTTTGTTCTTGGCCACTAGTCCTACAATGTAAGATGTATCACCTGATAATTATGTTTTCAAGTGCCACATTGACCTATATTTCAGTTGACTGGAATGTGATGGAGCCTCAAATGATGAAATAATTTATCTTGAATGAAATGAAGCTACCTGACAGCTTCTTCAACATTAGCATATTTTTATTTATTTCATTAAAGAAACATACTTCAAATTAATCTGATTTCAGTATTTGTAGCATCCATCACATTCAAACAAAATAAAATGTAGGTCAATGGAATTTGAAAACATCATATTTCATGTCCATTTATCTTGTGTGAGAATCTGAACTTGGAAAAAAGACAACAGAGCAAGTACAGTCCACCTAAATCAACATAAGTTTAATTTCTAGAAAAAGTGTTGATATGGGCTGACAAGTGTGCTTGATGTTCCTATATTTTGCTTCTTGTTCTGGTGTCAATATCAGAACATGCAACTCAAATCCATTATTTAGGCAGTAAGATGTAGCCCCCAAAAAACATAAATATCACATGATACATCTTAAGTAGGATAGTCCTATAATGTGAGACATCAACCCTCATATTTATGTCATGGGATTGAGGTCTTACTTCCTAAATGATGGGCTATAAGTTTTTATAGCACACCAATTTGTGATGAGAAAAGAAACGAAAATTGCACTCTATACTTTTAAATTGTCTATATTTTAATACAGCTTGTTTGTTGGCCTTTTCTATATTTAATTTCAAAATGAGGGGTTTGACTGCCTAACTGTTTGTTTTTCCAGCATGTATATCGGACTCCACCATTTTTGAGTTCAAAATCACTCAATGGCATCTTCAATAACACTTTCCCAGCTCAAATAATCTGATATGTTTCCTAACTTTACAAACAAAGTGCCCTTATTATAAACACACATTTGTAAGACCTTCTTGATGTGAATTTCAACCAATTTTTGGAAGTTCTTGTGCATCACCACTTTCCAAGTGTATGAATTTAAATGAATTTTGTTCAAATTACGTGATTGCACATCCTGGGAGCATTTCATTACACAGTTTTAGTCCGAGTTTCTTCTGGCCCTTGCCGCCCCATTTTTGATATTTGGATATTTATGTTGGGGTGTAGGGTCAGAGTCCATTGCCTGTTGAAAAGTTGGAATTCACCGACACCATTTTGTGTTGGCATAGGGTACCTACTTACCAGCCAGCCTAGCAAACTTTTAACAACCTTTCATTGAGATATACCTGCAGGAAATCAATAGGAATATGATTTATTTTCTCAGAAATAGTGAGTGTAGCATTCGTTATATCTTTAATCCACTGACAGACAAGACAAAACTACAGTGTTGATGAAATTTGACCTGGAACTCGCCATTTGCATTCTGAGTCACAAAACTACACTAAATCTCACAACCTACATGTTGTTAACATCAGAGGTCCAATAGTCATGTGATATCAACAATAAACCATTTCGAAAATTGTTGTACATAGAATTCGAAAATATTAAAAGTCACGTAATACTTGTACATATATATAATGCACACTTAATTCTCAACACATTTATTCTAAAAATGACGACAGAAACCTTTTGGTATCACAGCAAGGTGGAGAAAGCCAGATTCATGAAGTACTAAGCATGTGTCAGCAATGAATTTTGTTGGTATCACTTGACTACCGCATTGACCTGTGCTCTCCACTCATTGAATCTGTTGTTTTCTAAGTTGCACAACATTTACAGATTTCTGGTCATTGTTTTCAGAATAAATATTTTTAGAAGTTTATGTTCTTTTATTTTTCTCTAAATATTACGTGACTTTCATTTATATGTTGGATTTGTTTTCCTAAAGCAACATTAGAAATGGTTAATTGTTGACATCACGTGACTATTTGAACTCTGAAGTCACTGACATGTAGGTCGCGAGATTTGTGTAGTCATGTGACTCAGAATGCAAATGGCGAGTTCCAGGTAAAATTTCATCGATGCTACAGTTTTGGCTAGTCTGTCAGCGGACTGAAGATATATAACGAATGCTATACTCGCAATATCTGAGAAAATAAATCATATTCCTATCAACTTCATGCAGGTATATCTCAATGAAAGGTCGATAAAGTTTGCTAGGCCAGCTAGTAAGCGGCTACCCTATGCCGACACCAAATGGTGTCGGCGAATTCCAACTTTTCAATAGGCAATGGACTCTTGACCCTACACCCCAACATAAATGTCCAAATATCAAAAATGGGGTGGCAAGGGTCAGAAGAAACTCGGACTATACACAGTGCTGATATTTTGGCAATGAGACCTTGACCCCCAAAACATAAATATCAGGGTTGATGTCTTACATTGTTGGACTACTCTGCCACCAGTCATGTCAGATAAATAAAATAAGGGGCAGAGAACTAGCTAGTCGAAGGTCGAAGGTGAAGAGTCATGTCAGATAAATGTAAAAGGGGCAGAGAACAACTAGTTGGTCTAAGGTCGAAGATGACGAGGGAGGGGTGTCCGTCTTTTATAATTATATATAGTACATTAGTCAAGAGTAAACTGCAAGCAATCACGTAAAACCCCTGTAACACTATCTACGTTGCCCTACATATTATTACCAGTAGAACACAGTATGATCCTAAACTTTATCGGTTTACGAAGGATAACGACAGTTTACCTCGGCTAAATGATAGTTCACCTTAAAATACCCGGATTTAAATTTGTTCATGTCATGGCTATGAATCACATACGATAGGCACTGATGTGTCAGAATGACTGAACTTCTTCCTGAAAAAAAAGTAGAGAATTTGCACTAAAACTTACAAGAATACGTTACCACAAAGGTATATAACTTCTGTTCACAACATGATTTACGTGTTGTACATATTAACTGCCCAAAAATGATCTTGTAACTCTGCTAATCAACATTCTTGTTCCTCTTGTGTGCCAAGCAAGAAGTATAAGGGCCTTTATGATTGGGTATTAGACACTGCACTTGCCAATAGAAATAGAGTTTACAACTTATAGGGGAGACAAAAAGTGAGTGAAAAAATCTTAATAGCTAAAGTACCTTGATTTTAGACCATATTGATTTTAGTTTAAAATAATAGAAATTTTGAATAGAATCTAAAGAAACTTTTGTTATATATCAGCAAGAATTTGTCAATAGATGTATCGAGTTTATTGCCAGTTATTTCCAAATTAAGACATGATCCTGACGATCACAGTCATACAAACGCTTAATTATTAAACTTTACGCACGGTAAGCTTTTCTTACGAAGATGCGAGAACCAGGGTACATGTATTGACTGTAAGGAAGATGAGAGAATCCGCGCATTTATCAGTTGCACTAGACTTTAGTTGTTTGAATTTTCGGAAGCCAGGAGTTAGTATCACTTCTGATTCAAGGGTTTATGTACATTTTGTTGTTTTAGCTTCCAGTAACGACCGATTCTTTCACTTTAATACTTGTGTACTGTATTCTCGAGGTAGTAAACAAGAAGGTATCACGGTACCAATTATTTTTCCGTAGACTTTAATACTAACGTTTGCTGAAATAAATACACTTTTTATCCTACTTCATCATGCGCGTCATACACATCATAGAAAACAATGTTATAATGTCAATGTAACAAGGACATAACTAGCCCGAGTTTCCTCTGACCCTTGCCACCCCATTTTTGATATTGGACATTATGTTGGGGTGTAGGGCCAGAGTCCACTGTCTATCGAAAAGTTGGAATTCGCTGACACCATTTGGTGTTGCCATAGGATAGCTGCTTACTAGCCAGCCTTACAACTTTAACGACATTTCATCGAGACATACCTGCATGAAGTCGATAGGAATATGATTTATTTTCTCAGATTTTGTGAGTATATCATTCGTTATATCTTCAGATCGTTGACAGACTAGCTGAAACTATAACGCTGATGAAATTTGACCTGGAACTCGACATTTGCATTCTGAGACACATGACTACACAACTCTTGCAACCTACATTGTTCCCTAAATATGAAACTCTGCCCACCTGGAGTTGTACAATTGGTACAATTAAACCATAAATGATTTACTGATAAAATACAATAATTTTCCTGCTAATGATTATTGTTGTTTTTTTTTTATATAATGTCCAGTATAGCATACCATTTATTCCGCAATATAAAGCTAGATTCTCATATTCTTCTGGAAAAGGATGTAATTGTTGTACAGGGGCCCAAACAGGGTATGAAATGAACACAAATAACCCACCACATCATCATGTATTGCTGTAAACTTAGAAAGAACAGTTTTAAAATATTAAATATTTGTAGCCATTATGAGTCTATGCAGTTATATATTCATTTATTCTCCGAAGAGGTAGTGCAGACATCTGAAAACAAGTTTTATCCTCATTACTCTAACTTTAAGCATAGTGAGTCCAACACATTTTGACTAATTTACAATCATTAGCTTTTGCATTACTGGTATAATTTCATTTATATCTTTTGGCATTCATCAATTAGATCAATAGAGTTGTACATAATTGCAACATTCTGGAACAACATTAGGGTTTCAGTACAGTGACCCCTATTCTCTACCATGCTTTTGGCAGTGAGTAACATGAAAATGAGGTCAATTATGTGACTGTTTGTATCAGTGGAAACCATCATTAAGTCCATGATCTTATTAAGTGGGAAGTGATTTGGCATTCAGTATGAGATGTTGGAGACTTGTATTGGATAGGGGGTAAAAGAAAAGTAGATATTACACATGATTTTGATTTATTATATATATATATATATATATATATATATATATATATATATCCAGAAAAGGAAATATTGCTGAAAGAATTTATTAGTTAACATCAAACACATCTATTTAACAGAACTTCCATTGTAAATGAACTGCAGATGGAAATAGTTGATACCAGGAGAATAGGGAACCCATAAGAATAGGAGAGACAACTCTCTCTCTCTCTCTCTCTCTCTCTCTCTCTCTCTCTCTCTCTCTCTCTATATATATATATATATGCTGTATATATATAAATATATATATATATATATATATATATATATATATATATATATATGCTGTATATAGGTTTTGACGTACTTAAGCGCTTCCTTTCAAATTTTCAGAGATATACTCCTTTTTTAGCCATTACATTTGAAACTAGTTATTTTAGCAAAGTATGCACAAAAACATGACTGATGTATTCCTAACTAATTTTCTTGGCATTCCTTTAACCAGATGACCCCTTGCTGGAAGGATTGTGTATTATGTCACTTGTTTTGATGCACATCACAAAAGTCTATTTCTGCCTTAGACCATCAAGTTCTTCTTCAACTCTTTGTTTTTCCTTACATGACTGGTGGCAGAGAACATCTTAGTAAACAACTTCATTAGAAAAAGTACTTTACTGACATTTATTCCCTACGTGGTTTTAAAATGTAATCAGCGATTGAACAGCCCAGTTGACACTCCCTCCTGGAGTTTTCTTGATATCCAATGGCAATGCCATCTTTTCTTCTAGAAGATCCTATAGTAACTCGTTCTCTGGCATATTGTGCGCACTATGTTTTTGGACTCTATGAATTTATGATATAATGCATATAAAAAATTTTAAGCCAATCATATCTTTTATATCCAAATTTTTGGTTTTTTTTATTCAAATAAAATTCCTCAAGATTCACATTGTTATGGAGTATTACCAAAGGAAAGCATCTTAGAACAAGTTTGGTTGTCAAACCATTTTTTTATTTTGTTACAACAATGCTAGATAGTTGCTGAAGGTATTAGTTTTACACGCAGCTTATATAGAGTCTGGCAGATTTCAAAACTACAGCAGGCTTCAAGGAAATTAAATTATTAGCCCATGCAGTTTAAATTTGGTGACCCAGATAAGGCACTTAGATGAACATGGTGCAACTTAGCTCCAAGCTTACATTATTGTTTTGTTATTGGTTATCATTAATTAGTCTTCTTGGTGATTTAGTTTTATAGTCCTGTTCTGGAAACATGTGAAACAAGTTTTGGTAGAATGTATTAGCCTGATGGGCTACCTAGAGTCAATAAATAGTAGCCTGGTCATAGCATTCTGGTAGCCTATGGTATTGGGGCATGATATTTTTTTTCAGAACTAAGATTCATAAGCCCCATTGTTTACCTTTAAATATATACACACACACACACACACACACACACAAATGCACCCAGGAGTGTAATGCATATTGCATTTGTTTTATGAATTTCATAAATTTCTTACTTAACGAACTAAAGTGATTATATTTATCACAAGTTTTGAAAGCTGGAAATACTTTACAGTACTTTATGACATTGTTATATGTTGTTGCTAGATGCATTGTTAAAGATTTAACCATGTTTGGGCATGTAAAACTTACACCTGACTGCAAACAGAGTAGACTGAGTCCTGTTGTCACATAATCATAATGTACGTATCACAGTAGATCATGATCTATGCTATTCGTATTGCTTATGAGTTGGAGTGAACAACATAAAACCTGATCTGCCTGGCTTTATGGAGTGGCATATCAGAGTTGATGTGGATATTATACAGGTGTAGACATAGTAATTACCGTATATATTCACTATTTAAGTCAAATAAAACTGCAATCTGCAAAGGCCCAGATCTGCCATTGCATAATGCAATGTCTGATCTTTGCATAGTTTGTTGGATGTAATCAGTTGATCTGCTTGTGCCTTATGAGATGGCAGTTCAGGATCAATGTTGTTTGCAGTTGAACTCAATTTTTAAGTGTATTTATATAATACTTGACATTACATCATTGATGAATACAAATGTGATGTTGTAGTGTTTCATCATCTTAAATTTTAGTGTAAACTTTTCAAGATTTGATATATCTCATGCAGTGCTTTTAAATTTAGGTTGCATAACATTGTAATGGAATCTGGTGGACACCTTTTCTCTCAAGCTGATATGAGATGTTCATGGTGCCATGCTTGATCCAGATGAATCTCAAGAGGGGAATATAGGTATTTATTAACAGTGCATTTTCACCAGAGATGGGGAGAAAAGTTATAGCATACCATATAAACTCACTTGTAAGTCAAGTCCAGCTGCAAACACACAGCCCCAGATCTGTTGTCACATAATGTGCTGGCAGTTCTGGCTTTGTGTAGTTTGTTAGGAGTAATCAGTAGAATAAAGAACATATACCCTGGTCTGCAAGCACATTATGCTATGGCAGATAAGGATCTTTGTTGTTTGCAGTATTAACAAGTAAATGCAGCATCTTCAGATGTGTATATTACATTTGTCAAACTCCTCAAGTTTAGAACATATGGAACTTTATACATATCTACTACAACCCAAGTGTATTTCATGTTTTGCTCACTGTAATGAACTTTGGTACCAGTCACTTGATTTTTAGATACAGTAAAACCTGTTATGAGAGACCGCCCCTTCTGCCAACAAAAAGTGGTCTCTCAAGACAGGTGGTCTCTCATTGCAGGTTTGTACAATAAGACCAGTTTCCAAGGTCCAGTTTCAGAACAATTTAAAGAAAAATAACCACAATCACTGTACATATATTCTTTATTAATAGTTCTTGCTAAAGTATTGTATGCATTCGTCTAGAAATAAAATTATATAGCAGTAAAGATATACTTCCATCATTAAACTTAAAATCACATTTACATTTGAAGATCACATTTTAGCATATGAAATCTTTTCTGATTAACTCCTTTTCCTTTATAACAACCTAAATTTGTTTTACCGATGTTTAAACCACTTTTTTGCGAGTCGTCTGCTCTTTTGCACTTCTTTCAGTTACAATAATTATTTTCTCCAAACTAAAATTTGTCTCTTTTTAGTTGCAGGTTCATCCATTGTTATTATTTTAGGTGTTAACATTATTAGTGCTCAGTTGTAATATCGGACGTAAAGATGGTTTTGTCTGGGCTTTGGGAAAATATGAAAAATCTATACATGTGCATTGCATATCTAACAATTAATGAAATAAAAAGAAACAATTATCTCATCCAGAAACAGAAAAAACATTTACTCAGAGACAAAAGTCAACGGCTTCCTTCAAAGAAGACATACAGAGATTAACTCTCTAAACATAGTGTATAACCTGGTTGCACCAACTTGAATAGATGACAGCTTTGTGATTGGATGTAATCACTTAACATTGGGGGAAAAAGGAACAAACATCACAGTCTTAACACTATCAATCAAATTCTGTGAACAATTCTCTCTGCTGGTTTAACAGACAATGACCTTATTCACCCCCCCACCCCCCACAATACAGATTAACTCCAAAGACAAACAATATACGTTACCACTATGTCAATTTCGGTACTACAATTACAATGGCAATTTGTGACATGTACATTAGCCTGGTTTACAGACTGTAGCATCTATCACTAGTCGCCACAATCCTTTTCTTTTTATGTTTGTTTTTTATTAGAATAATCGTTACTAATCAGGCAGTCATTGTAACAATTGATTACATATAGGTCAGTGGTGTCTCTCTGTGTTCTCATGATACAGTTGTTCATAGGGATGCTGGGTCCTACTCATGATCTACGATAAGGCCAGGAAGCAGGCTAAGTGTGGGAATAATTAGTCTGGTTCCCTGTTTTGTATGCTCCCTGTGTTGCTCTTCCCCAATACAAATAGCGGAGAACAACGCTGGGAGCATACAAAGCAGGGAACAAGACTAGGGAATAATCTACATGTACTCTAATCTGGTTTACAACAGAAAGTATAAAACACAATAACCATATCTACAAAACTTCAGATATTGGTAGCCAGCCTATTTTTTTTTAGAATGGTATGAGCAGTCATTGTTACAGGGATTAAATAAAGGTCGGTGGATTTTATCCTTGTTTTTGCGATGTGGTCATTCAAAGCAGTGGCAAAATGCATATTTTGCCAAGACATCACGGTCGCTGGTCAGCAGGTGGTCACTCATGAAAGAGCATTTATATAATCGATCCGTGCATTACAGTTGTGGTCGGAAATGACAGGTGGTCACTCACAGCAGAGGTCGCTCGTAACAGTTGTTACTGTACTATTTACAATAAATGTTGTTCGGTATATTATATCTTAGAGATATATCTAGTCTCGGTCATTTCACAAGATCAGAACTGTGGGAACTTGTGCTTTTAATCCACTTGTAGAATTACTTTAAAAATTTAATTCTGAGGAGATTGGTTCAACTTATGCTTTCTAAGGTGCCAGATTAAGTTAACAAAGCTGATACAGGCACATGTATCTCTGGTATCTTTTAACATTAATCTTTCAATACGTATGCAAAGAAATGATTGTTGTCTCAATATTTGCTTTGCCAGATGAATGAGACATTTGAAGAACACATGGTACTGAAAGTTCAATGAAGGGGACTTAATGCCCATCCACATGTTTATTGTAAAAATAAGTGAGAAGTTAATGAGGAAAATGTGCTGATAATGCAGCTTTATAATTGTCTCACTTTACTTAAGCAAACAAAGATTATGTCAGTCAGTATGTCTGTATATTCATCCATTAATGTAATGTATCTTCTCATACAATATGGAATATACAGAAACTTTGGGATATAATTATAATTAGGGGTTTTCCATAGATGTGTACAGTTGGTTAAAAGTTTTGATATGACCCCTTACAGTGGAGGATTTTTTAAAAATTTAAATTTCTTAATTAGTTCCATAAGTATTGTAGATATCAATCAGAAATGGCATGTGTTATCATCAGGGTAAGGTACAAAACAAAAAAGTAATATATTTTTCAGTTATACTCTTGGGTCTTACCTTAGGGTAGGGGAATGCTTCGCCAGAGACATCACTTTGAATCTTTTGAGATTACCATCCTTTAATGATACAGTGGATCCCATATCACGATGCTAGCCATTCTTCAGTGAAAGGTGGCCTAGCAACAGGGATGACCTCTAACCAGGATGATAAATGTAAAAGGTACATTATTTTGGTGTCTGGCAAGGTTTCCTCAGATCAGGGGTGGCCTGTCTTACAAGGGCCTCTCAAGAGGGGGACTGTGAGGTTTGAGATCATGAAGAGATGGATTCAGACATAAACTATATACAGGGTTCCCACGCTACCGGGAAATGGGGAAAAAGTCAGGAGAAACGATAATTTTTTTCCCGACTGTGAAAAGTCCTTGAATTTCGCAAATATTGATTAAAGTCGGGAAAAACCCGTGAATTTTCCACCACCACTTGATGCCCAAAACAATCATGTAATTGAGACGTAACTAAACTGATTGTGAGTTAAATTTATCGAGTTCTAACCATAATATTCGGAGGGTGCAGTGTGGATCATTTGGGTGCTTGCAATAAACATTATATGCTGAGTCAATCCAAACGCTCAGTGGATTAGATTCGTCTAGTAGACTTTTATTTTCAAAGTCAGCTCGATATCTGTATCTTCCTTACCTGGAAGGTATGAAAACCAGTCTAGCATCTCAAGTGGCCATCATGGTGGTGGCAAAGCGTAGCCGCTTACTGGATAGCCTAGAAAACTTTAAATGTTGTTAGATCAAGTGATACATGCATGAAATTGATATGAAAATTACTTATTTTCTCAGAAATTGTGATTATTAAAATCGTTATGTCTTTAATCATCTGAAAGACAAGATAAAACTACGGCGTTGAGAAAATGTGACCTGGTACTCTCAATTTGCATTGCTTGTCACATGAGTACACAAATCTAACAACCCACGTTTTCAAATGTTGTAGAGAAAAAAAATTTTAAAAATATTAAATGAAAGTAGTATACTGGTTGTAATAAAAATACAAAAATGAAAGAACACAAAATTTTCCATATTTATATATTCTGAGAACAACTTCTGGAGTGTTGTTGTATCATGTGACTACCACGTTAACATGTGCTCTCTGCTTGATAAATCAGACTGGCCAGATCCTGGTTTTTACAAAAAGTATCAGACTTTCATTTAATATGATTGAATTTCTGTAAAACAGCATTATAAAGGAGTTTGTTGTTGATATCATGTGACTATTGGACTTCTGATGTCGTTGTTTCAAATTTGTGAAGTCATGTGACTAGTAATGAAAATGGCGAGTACTGGGTCAGGTTTTATCTATGCCGTAGTTTCGTCTAGTCTGTCCGAGGATTAAAGACATAATGATTATAATACTTGCCATTTCTGAGAAAATAAATAATTTTCCTATCGATTTCATGCAGGTATGAGTCGATATAACATAAGTGTAAATTTTCTAGAGGCGCTGTATGTCACTACTGCACGGTGGCGGCAAATTCCAAATTTTCGATATGCAGTTGCAATGCGCCCACACCCCAACCTAAATGTCCAAATATGAAAAATGGGGTGGGAATATTTGGAGGAAACTCAGATTAGAAACGGACTGCTATTTGTTTTAAGCCAAATTTGTAGTTCAAATTGTTGAATCTCGGAGCTGAAATGAGAAACTGTCGTCCCTTGTATTATATATTAAAAAACGATACGAGCCCCTGTATCAGTACAGGTTTTGGTGACTGCTTTAACCAATTACAAGAAGACAAGTTGATTTTACAGAAAATTCAGTCCTTGTTTATACAACAATATATAATTTTGAAGGTCTTTTGTCAAAATTTAAACCAGCCCTTTTGAAAATGTTTTTTTAGATAATGGATTTTTAACCAGATCATCTTAAGGAGATCAGGTTGTTTGAAAATTCTTGTTTGGGAGTTTATTGGCACAGATAAATTCAGGGTTAAACTCTTTTCATAACAAGACAAGATTCTAATTTTTTGCGTTAACTTTATTATATATATATATTGCTATAGAATTCTTTAGAATTAAAGGTGTGAAAGAAAACAAAACATAATTTATGTTCATTATGTTGTTCCCACTTAGCAACATAATGCAGGTTAGCAAAATAAAGTTAGAGTTTTTATTCTGTACATTGAAATGACTTTACATGCCAGATTATAAGAATATGATCAAACTTGTTTCGTGTGATACATTTTGTGGTTTTGTACATGATCATCTTTTCTGACTTAGATGTTTTGGAGATTCTTGAAAGAGAAACATCTTTAGATTTAAAAAATGCATGTTTTATAGTCTAAAATGTTCTTTAATTCCATTCAGTAATGGTCATATGTGAACCTTGAAAAAATTAATATCATCCTGGAAAAACCCTGGAGATGACCTGGAAATTTATCTTAGAAAAGCATGTGAACCATGTATACAGTACAGACCTTAAGTGATTCAACTGGAATAGGAGGCTTGTATCTGGGTCATGACTTGGAAACTGTTAAAATCCCTTTTTCCTGCTAATATATATACATTTGATGGCTGTGATGAGATAGATTCACACATGCATCCAACAAAGGCAGTGTGTCATTCTGTGGGTTTTGGAAATTACACCTGTATCATAACTTGGAAACTTTAAAGATTCCCACCCTAAAGCCATATATATATATATATATATATATATATATATATATATATTACTGGACATGAAGAGCCAAATACATAGATTTCATGTATGCAATGCAGAGGTCTCAGAAACGTTTAATTACCCATATTTAGAGACCATTTTTTTAACTGGGATGCAGAAAATCACTTATGCTGGAGTCCACCGTATGCAATAGCTTGATGGCAAATTCAAAGGCTTGCCAGTCCTACTTCACCCACATGCTGAGTGGGGAAAATATGTTGATCAGTTGGTCATTTTAGCTGTGCTGATAGTTATAATGAGAGAATTCAGTGGCTTAAAGAACCCCAGATGTGTATGTTGTCATTGTAAGAGTACATCAAAAGAACATGATGCAATAGCTGGGCAGCAAGTTCAAAGACTTAGACTGGCTGTTAAGTGGTGGGAAAATGTGCTGATATTTACAGTTACTGAATTCAGTGGCAGAAAGACCCTGTGATGTACATATGGTCATTATAAGAGTACATCGAATGAACAACTTTAGCTTTCATTATTGTGTTCATTTCTGAATGTAGCTGAATAAGTAGTGACCTCAAAATCAAGACACATTGAGACTTAGACAAAATGCTGTTTGCAAATTTGGACTAGTATTTTGGGGTTAAATGGCAAATTGGCGAAGATTGTAATGAGATCAGAAGAGTGCTAAAGTTGCTAGAACTAATAATTCGGATGGAACAGTAGGCAAAGGTAAGAAAGTGTGTGATGCCTGTTTTAGTGTTCGGAATAAAACTTTTCCTTGGACTGACAATTCAGTCTCATTCTGATTGATAAACAAGAGCTATTTGTCAGTGGTGTAAAGAACTTGGAAGATTAAACTACTGGTTCTTCTCATCTGGACATTGAGCCACTTCAGTTATGCCCAATATGCATCTGGGAGGGGACTGTAACTTTTGCTGGTGAGACTCATATTTTTGCCAAAAAAAGAGTCCTGGACTCCTAGTTTTAATATCCTAGTGAGACCTCTGCAATGTCACAAAATCAAAATCGGCCCATCAGGCTTTACTTTTAGTAGTATCATTTGGATGTGCAGTGGTATGCCATTGACCCAATGTTATTCATTATTGCATTGTTCATAGGAGACATTTGCAGATATTTTTAAAATGTCCTGAAATTATCACATGGGATTGATTACATTTATTTTCTTTATGCTAGTATGGACAAAAGGAGATATATGTTTATCACCCTGGTCAGAAGATGGCAAACTGTATGCAGGGAAGATAATCAAACTCATTCATTCCCCAGCAGGAAAAATCCAAGCTTTGATTAAGTTTGAAGACTATGATGAGGAAGAGGAGGTGGATGTAAGAAACTTGAGGAAACTTAGACCCCAAAAGAATGGTAAATCAACAAATAAGTAATTGACATAACAAAATATCTGAGATAATAAATACCAGTTATAACATATGGAAAGTAAATATAGACTGTCAGTGATTGCTTTGGGCTTTGCCAGTGTCACAAATTGTGATTTTTTTCCTTATTGGTGAAATAATATACCATCTGGTGATCTTTTTGGCGACAACATTTTTCGCTGTTAAAAATTGTATATACAGTCTTGGGTTTGCAGTTGAGAAGCCGCAAACTTGGATATAAATTGCTCTGGAATCTATTGTTACATAAATCATTTGTTCATATTGACAAACCACCCTAACACAGGATTGTTATATCATAATCCGCATATGCTGATGTCTGGTCTTAGTACTTGGTGCTGTAATATAACCCAAATAGTTTTGCTGAAACTTCAAAGAAAACTGATTACATTTGAAGCATCAATCATTCTGTATATATACTAAGCAAATGACAAAAAATTCTGTCTTTGTCTTTATTTTACAGTTATTTGACATTGCTGCAGCAATAACAAATGGGCATTTGTTTGGTCCTTCAAAGAGCACCTTTAGCGGTGCCTTCAATAACGCATGAACCTTCATCAAAGCAAGCAGAAGACCTTTGATTAAAGAAAGTCTGCAACAAACTTAAATAAAGGCATTGTTTCATTTTTCATAGTGATTGGAACATATTTGTTGTGCTGTGAAAGTTTCCTGTTTGCAAGAAAAAAGTTCATGTTTACAATCGCTACCAATGTCGATTTAAAATCCAAATTAAAGTTCCAATATTTTGAACAATAGATATCTTGCCATCGAGTTAAATGAAGATGGGACATTTGACAAGAATTTTAAAAGTTTTTAATTTGTTCACGTTTTTATTTCCCTGTGAATAGCCTCATCCCTTTGGTTGCCTCGGCATCATGGTAGTTGTCTCTGGCTGACCAAAATCTAGGCCAATTTAAGTACATGTACATGTAGCATATAAACAACTACACAGCCACGTGCTACTTGGGTAATAAATATCAGAGTGAATTGTTTCGTGAAATATGTTTGTTGACAATGGGATGAAGATCAGATGAGGACTACCGCTTTTTTATACGTTTTATTTGTGTTTTTTAACGGGATTTGACAGATACATGAATTTTCTAACATTCAAATTCAGGGATTTTTCATATGCATGTATGTTATTTAACACATTATGGAGTGTACTACACAAATTTAAGTTGTCAGTATACAAGTGTATTTCAGAATAGTTGTCTTCATTTAATCAAAATTTCCATTTTTTTTTCTCTGCAGAAATCTTAGTCACTGGCAACAGGTCATCTCTTAAAATTTCACTTGTATGCAAAATTTCAAATTTATTTTCAACCACCGCCACTTATCTAAACATCTGCTTATGTCGACAATATTACCTCCGTCCCGAGGATGATGAGATAAACAGATAGTACTGTATTATGAAAATGGTGACAACTTTTTTAGACCAAGGTCCATCCCTGGACTGTAATATTAATAGATGGCAGATGATGAAAGAGCAAACTTTCAGCAGTCTTGGAAAAAAATGTATTTATACCAGCAAGAGTTGCATTTTAGAAAGAGAAAATGAGCAAAGTGTAAATTGGAGTAAAATTCAGTGTTCATTCTGTTGTTTGTTTTTTTAACAATCTGCATAACCTTCCTTCCAGACAATATAATGTGATTGTATTCTAGGATTACTTTGGCAGAATCATAGTCAAATAAGGCAACACATAATTGAATGGTTGGTCTTTTGCTTATGGACTATACTTTTTTTGTGGGTTGTGTCCCACGGGTCAGGCTATACTTGAATTTTAGGAAGAAGTTACTTCTCCTTTTGGACAGAACAGGGAGAAGTGAGAGCTGAACAGGGATAAGTGGGAGCAAAGTGAGACACAGTGTGTGTGTATGTGTGTGTGGGGGGGTTCTTTCATTTTCTTATTTGAATTATGCCATCTATCTCCCGGTATGCATATTTGCATTTAACATTGGTTTTTTAGCAAAACTATATTTCCAGAAGAGAAAATTCTCTGAGTTCTATCTATATTATAAACACATTTGGTGCATGCTCGAACCCCGGCCAGGTCATACCAAAGACTTTAAAAAATCGTACTAACAGCTGCCTCGCTTGGAACTCAGCATTAACAGCTTAGTGTTAGGACTGGTCGGCCTGGTGTCAGGATAATGTGACTGGGTGGGACATCATGCCACATGTCTGCGGCATGATTCCCCAGTGCTAGACATCAGTATAAACTGTCACACTGCAGACATCGTAGCGATGTGACTGAAATATTGTTAAAGCTACATTCAAAATAAATCACACACACACACACACATACCGGAACTGACCTGGCCAAGGCGAGAGAGCATCTGAAAAGGGATGGTCATTCAGTGTTCCTCAAATCACAGGGCGAAGTCGTTTTCGCTTTCCTAACAGAAGAAGACGAAGTTTACACTTTTTAGGTGACTTAGTTGCCCACTTTGCCTGGTAGCATGATCCCTGGTGTCCTACAACACATTGATTGGGCCTGCAGAGATCCAAAACTTTCTGGACCAAATGTCCTGCATGAGTAAAAAGTTATTTTCAAAACTGTTTTAGCATCAGCGCAATCAATTACCCACCTGATACATAGTATCATTTTATTCCATTAAACTGTAAAGCTTTATGAAAGTAAAGTACTTGCCCAAAAGTCTGTTTTTTCACTTAAACATGCCAAGATAGCGAACTTCTTTGTGACTTGCATTGATTTCATACCATTCCTCTTCCCCATCACCTTTTGTTTCAGTACAGTGCATCAATAATCAACTTTTTTGTCAATACAAAGAGGAGGATGGGCAGTTTAGGAAAGAGTTTTGTGCTCAGTAATCAGTCTTGTTGCTAATTTGATATGTGATTAATGCTGGAAATGGCATTGCTAGATGTATGGAATTGAAACCAAAAATTGTATCCCAGTCAGAAGCAAATAATGGACTCATTGATTCATTACTAATAAAATTATTCTTTTTTTCCAATATTTAACATTCAAATATATGAAAGGATGACCTATACAGTAACTAAGTTATATAACAATTGTTGAAGTAAAGTAAGAAATGTTTTACTATTTATTATGAAGTTTTAATAGTTTTTCATCAGTATTATTTATTAGGCATGAAAATATGCAAAATAAGAAATTTAATGTGACCATTATAGGTTTTGAACTTTCTACACTGACTTCTCCATATGTTCACCAATTTTGCTCTCTTCTGCTTGGAGAAAGAAGAAGTCTTTTCACACAAATAATAGAGTCCAGCATGGACCTTGACTGTAACAAAATATCAGTGGCGAATTAGTTTTCATTCCTTCTGTTTTGGCATTGTTTCCTTTTGTCTGTTTTTCTTTTCATTTTATCTCTGTCATAAACGCTGGAAATAGATTAATGTCACTAACGCTTGTTCATGCCTTCATGTACCCAGCAATAACTTTTTTTCTCAAAACTGTTCTATTAAATCGACCTGACAGGGTTGGAAAAGTAAGACAAATTTAAATCTTAAGCTGGATGTTTTATACAGAAAGTACTGTTAGCTCTGGTGTAATGATATTCAGTTCAATGGTGAATTTCATAGTTTTTGCAGAATATTAGCTTCCAGCTTGTACAGCAATATCCCAAAGTAAATATGTATATTTTCTCTTAGTACAATGACTTTGTCATTCTTAGTAATTATACTACTACCAGGGCTACATCAGTGGATAGTGTGAAAACCTTTCATAGATAAAGGAATCAGTTGTAAATGTTAGAAAGTATGTACAAAATTAGAAAAATAATTTTTTTAAAATATGAGATTTAACAAGGATTTATATTTTAAATCCTTCTCATTTATTAAACAATAAGACAATGATGCTTCTTCTAAATTGGAGGCTTTATCTTTACTACAACAGATTTATTATTATGGCAGATTGACTTGAAATAAACATATTTGTTATAACAATTGTTAACCATCCTGCACTTCACATCCTGCATCTATATCATTGGCATCTCTTCACTAATATGTGCATTGAAATCACTAGCTGCTTTTCACTGATCTGTGCATCAGAATCACCAGCTTCTCTTCACTAATCCATGCACTGAAATCACAAGCTGCTCTTTACTAGTCCATGCATCAAAGTCACAAATGTTAATTAAAATAATACCTGTTACAATTTCATTAACTCACTTTTCATGTTTATCTACCATTTGATCTCACTTATAAGTTTTATCCAATTACAAACTTCACAGACCCAGATCTTTCATTGCATAATCTACAGGTCAATCTGCACCTTGTTTGAAATAAGCAGCAGAACAAAACGCATAAAACCAGATCTGCTAACTCAAAATATTTTGACCCCTTTCATTGTATAACACAACAATACAGCTTTAATTGTTCTTTGTTATTTATAAAAATTGATAGACTGTTTCGATAGTGATTTTGGACCTTGTTCATAAAGGGAAGCAACTCTTATTGTTATGGGTTTAATGCCATTTCTCAGTACATGTTAGGCTATACTTGGTGGCCAGTATATTTTGTGGAGGAAAACCTGGAAAACCCCTAGGAAGAACCACAAACCTAGGGTTATTGGCAAGCTTTCTCAAAGACTCAAATCGGCCAAGTCCAAGACTCAAACCCACATAGACAGGTGAGGTATTAGTGTGATCTGTAAAGGCAAGTGCCTTAGTCCACTTGGCCACATGGGTGCCTTAGTCCACTTGGCCACATGGGTGCCCTAACTCATGCTGTATATTCATCTCTCCCTAGATAACTTGTGCACAGCAGGGTCTATAAATACAGACCGCTTTATCAGCAAGGGCAGGAATTATTTAGGGACCTCAGAAAAATTAAGGGATACCATCCCATATGGACGTCAACACAAGAAGATCGGGGTGGGTTCTGTTTGATACTTTTTTGTAACTGTATTGGGAATAACTGTCAATAAAATACATTTTCTAATGTAGTTGTTTGTTTTTCTGTTTAAACTACCTCTATTTTCGAGATAATGAACCTTTGAAAACTATTGAACATAATACTCCAAGAGGTTCCAACTCATTCATATGTGCCCCTGCTAAAATGTGTATTATGTCAGTGCTTTTTGCATGTGAATGTGTATTATGTCAGTGCTTTTTGCATGTGAATGTGTATTATGTCAGTGCTTTTTGCATGTGAATGTGTATTATGTCAGTGCTTTTTGCATGTGAATGTGTATTATGTCAGTGCTTTTTGCATGTGAATGTGGATATTTTTGAGTGTTATTATTGCTTTAAAACAAGATTTCCTTTTTTCAGAAACTGTGGACATTTAATTTATGAAACAACAGATGTCATTGTTGAGACTTGATTTTCTTTCAATTGTTCTATCAGTAAAATATTGAGCAACATCTCAGTGCCAATTTGGGAAGTTTAAATTTACTACAGACTTTTGAACTGGCTTCTCCAGCAGTAACTGTGTCTGTGAAACATAACTTTTCATGCTCTAATTACTCCTTTTGGTTGCTTCCCTTGCTATCCCTGATCACATTTGCGATTTGGTAAGATAAAATATTAGATACTTTATGTTTCCCACATAATAGTATTTATAGCAGTGTTCATTTGTTCAGTTGATCTGACTTAATGCTTTGCTAGATCTTAGGATTTGCATGGCTTTTTCCTTTTTGTTTTCTTCCACCTGTTTTATTTGATCTGATATAAAAGACGTAATTAACATGATAATACAAGCATGTGTACTTTTAATTGGCTTGAAAATACAGCAATCACTTCCTTAAATTGGAGATCAAAACACAGCCTGCACTTAATTATGTTCTTTTAAACACTTGCAGACATAACTGTGATGGTAGATTGACAATTTTATAAGCTAGTTCGGAAGTTATCCAGGATCGAGTTGTCAAAGGAGAGGTGTAAACTGCCACTGCACCTTATTTCTACAAACACAAAGTAATCCTAACTGGCACATTTTGAAAGTATTGTTGAAGATATTTTTCCAGTCAGTTACTTTCCTTGCCCACATTTCACAAATGCCAATATGCTAAACCATCATATTTCAGCCATCCATTCTCAGTTGCTTATTGTTGAAGAAGTACTATTGACATTACAGGAAAGAAATGAAACCTTATGTATGGCTGAATTATGTATGTTGTTATGGTCTTGTGCTGTTTTCACTTTTTCAGTTTTACACATTTGCTCTTCATTTCAGTTGAACATTCATTTTCACATCATGTTCATATCATGTCTGACAGATGTTTGCTTCTAGGTTTCAGTTAGAAGCTTGCACATTTTATCCCAATTAGATGTTTGATTTTACATCATCATCTTATCATGTCACAGAAAAATGTTTGCTTCTGGGCTTTGTAGCTTCAGTTGTTTTGCACAAGTTCATAAATAAATTTCTTTTCATTAGCTTTGTAAATATATAGTCTTCTAATTGCCTCACCCTGAATACCATCTATTATGAATTGGTCATAGAGTCTTAGGCTTAAATGTGAGGTTGTCCAAATCATACACAGTATTTGTGCCACTATGGCCAAATGCGTTCTTTTTTCTGAAAAAGTATTTTAAAAATGGTTCATGGGGCTTGTTACGGGGTGTGGGCATTATCACCAAAAATTAAAATATAATTAGAAAGACATATGTATTTTTTTTAATAAATAAACTATTATTTCTTTGGAAGCCAACCAGAAAAGTCCTTGCACAGAGGAAATTTCTTCATCTGATGCTGACCAAGGATTTTTCAAGCCCCTGGATGGAGATGAACAGCACAAAAGATTAAGGTATGGTGATGTTATAAAGTTTGATTTCACTGGTACAAAGTATAGAAGATAGAATGTATTACATGCCACACTCAATTGTGATTTATTTTGTCCCAAGTTTAGCGTAAGAACGTTAGAAATTGTCAGTGGTATACCATCTATACTCGTCTATAAGCTGAATAATTTAAGAAGAAATAAAAGCCTGGAAGAAGAGGGTTTGGCTTAACCATGGGCCAAGTTGTAAACTTGAAAATTTATAGTTTTTTGTTGACTACCTTAATGGTTGTAAATCTTGAGACATGAACAAATAATTATTTTTCCATGTCCCTAGACTTATATGCGTGTAAAAAAATAGTTTTGGTGACCCAACACTTACTAAACTGTTATATACTACTATGATTGTTTTTGTTGTTATTTTGCATGTGCTCAATTTCTGATTTCTCCAACACGAAATTAAATAAAGGTAAATAAAGACTTCATAATTCATGGCTGGTTCTAGTTTACCTAGCTGTACTGTAATGTACAGTATTTACAAATTGCAAATCATTCTTAATGTCACCTAAATCCATGTTTATTCCCATACATATTACATGCAGAGTTTGCTTTTATTTATTGTTTCTACCAAATCGCATTCTTCCTGATCGCATTTCAGCTAGATGTACATAGCTGCTTCATTTACTTGATCCATTCATTCATGAATTACTCTTTTTCATTGATATAAGTGATCCTACAAATTGAGGTAATCTATATGAAAAGGTACACATTTAATTGTACAAGGCTCATAACCAGTATATATTCACACAACTGTTACATGTTTGTGTAGAAATGGTAATAATAAAGGCTAAAAATCTGAATATAGATTGACTAAGATCATCATCAATCTATTTTAGTTTTGTGTTTTGGCTGAACAAAATCATAATTTTCCACACATTGGAAAACTGGTTGTTTCGGCATTTCCTTTGCTCATAACTGTCGTTTGTTTTCTGACAGCAATCCAAGCCAGTTAATCATTCAGACTCTTAATCTAGCTTGGGTTAAGAAGCTTTGTCCAGTGGATATACCAGTACCTTGATGTGTACTTGCCTTTTACTCCATAACGTTAACATGATTATTTTAGATGTGTAAAATGGGGTGTAAGGTCACTTATATCAAAGCAGACTACAACTCATTTTTATGGCATTACAATAATTGTCAAAGCATTATTTCTGAAACTATATTTATTGTCTTTTGGAAATATTTAAGTTTAGTGCAGTGGTGCCTATGATTCGAATCCAAGGGATGTACTTCATTCAGCAGGATTTACGTCAACACAAGTTCAAACCTTCAGTGTACATGCGGTGGTGCCATTATGTAAATATGCTCATTAGCCTATATGCAAGCGTTGGACCAAACCCAATTGTTGTTCATTGTTGTCATACTGGGATCACATTTTATTGAGGTAGTTTTCAATTTCAGGACAAAATAAGAATGTAATTACTGGTGCATTGATACAAAATTATAAGGGCTGTTTTAGTAAAATATACATGGGACCCAGGAAAGGCACTTGTAGTGTAGAATAGTTACCCATAGATGCAATTTAGAATTTTGTATTGTTTTCATATGAACTCTTTGCATAATCTGAGTACCCTGGCATATACTTTTAAAAAAGTGCCTTCCCCTGGGTACTATATATGTATAAGTGGAATAGCCCTAATGCAATAGTGCATAAATCAACAATAACTAACTAGAGTCAGAAGAGAGAGGTACTGTTACAGCAGGTTGCGAATGCTCAATTCTTGTCAACTTCCGATCGAATTATACAAATATTTGAATTAGGCAGAAACAATAAGAAGACAAACTGAAATAAACTTATTGACTTTTCAAATAAAATTGTATTTAGTTATAACATTTCAATGTAATAATCATACATGCCAACCCCGAGAGTGATGTATGCGTCAGTTTGTCTAAATAAATGCATTTATAACTTACCACATGCATCTTGTGATGTCTCAGACTTGTGGGTCACCTTATGCACGGGTCATGGACTTTTTAACGTAAGTTCTTAATCAGGATTCTAGTTTAAATTTCATGGTGAGGGAAGAGGAATGTTGCATTCCTAGTATATAAAGCCATTTCTTTACCAGAGAAAAAAAGACTAGATTGTCCATTAGTGAACATGTCAATCTGTTTAAATGTGTTGAGTTGATGTATCCAGTTTAATTTTCTATTTCAATAATTGGTTAAAGAACATATTAACTAGCCTGGACTTTAAGGTCTAGTAGTATGTGGGTGTGATTTAAGAAAGGTTTTGGGCTTGTTTCTCTATAGCAGTTATTCATTTTCTTGTTACAGTCAGCATGACATATTTTTGGTGCAAGTCTCTTACAATACATAGGGTGATTATATGTATATTTTATAGCATCATTCATACAGAGGGTAAAATATTCTACACATTGGAAGAGGGGGTATTTGGAAGGTTGAGTCGTCAAAGTTACTGAAGTTATCATTACATAGAAAAGTAAGACATAAGTACATATTTTTCAAAGTGTGTGATAACTTTAACCTATTATTTCTTGCATTAAGGTATAATTCCTTTGATTATAACTTGAGCGTAGTTCTTGAATGCAGGGGTCCAAAAGATCAATCAAAAAAACTTTTATGTCTTCTTTTATTCTAGAGAAAAATATGGCAGCTTTGAAGATGAGGAAACCAAGTGTCATGGTGAAAAGATATCTGCCAACATATTTAGAGACAATAAGCCATTGGGCTCCCAAGAGGCCAAAGTTTGCAGTCAGCAATCAAGCTCATCCAGCAGGGCGAGAAAGGGAGTTGTGGCTGTTGGTGGTGAAGCATTAACCTCCACACACAGACCAAGGTACAGCAATTCATTATATTTTAGCATCATTATATTTCCACATGTGTAGTAAATTCAGAAATTTGCCACATTGTTCTTGCTTATTAGCAATTGATAAAATGTGTTTTGTTTTATTGCCTCATTAAAATGGACCCGGCTTTTGATTTAGTCACCAAGGTATGCCAGAATATTAATAGAGGTTCAAAGGGATCATTTACAGTTGTTATAAGTGATTATAATCCTGCATGTCTTTCCCTTACAAAGAAGACTTACTTTTTTAGGAACCTTACATTATTTAGTGAAATTGCTGGCAATAAGTTAAAACCACAAACATGGATACCAGAATGGTGTGGTCATAAACTCTTAGTAATCATCTTCCCTATTATGTATTTAATACAAAATTCAATATTCCATCTTGCTAATACAATATTTGAGACACGTAAGTGTTTCATCAAATATACAAGACTATGTTACACTGAAGTCCCTCACTATAAAACTATATAAGAGACCTGTAAAAGAGTACCATGTTATAAGTGAGGTCATCTTATACAGTACTACCTCATTATAACAATGTACATAGGAGCCATAGAGTATTCAACCTTACAGTGAGACCACTTTATAATGAAGTACATGATATATATAATTTTAATATCATTTAATGACATGAGCTTCATGACCACACTTACCTTGTAAGAGGAATGGTATTATAATGATTGGCCTTATACAAGGAACAGTGTTATTATGATGGGCCTTATGACAGGAATAGTGTTATAATGATCAGCATTATAATAGGAATAGTGTTATAATGATCAGCATTATAATAGGAATAGTGTTATAATGATCAGCATTATAATAGGAATAGTGTTATAATGATGGTCCTTACTTTGCTGTACTGAGGTAGGTTTAATTTATAAAAAGAAATAGTCATCACAAAAATGTTATCATGACCATACCCAGGATATATTTGAGACCATGCTGTACTTTGTGTTTTGAGTGATCACACTGTACCATCATCCTCAGCAAGTATAATACTAACACATTTATTTCATCATCTAAACATCAGAAATAATGAAAACATTAATTATATATCTTCTGTAGAACAAATTCTTTCAAATTACATGCAGTAATGTTGAAATTCTGATGTTAAGTTTAGTGTGGTCTTTGAGCTGAGGATGCTGAAGAACTTGTGGAAAGCCAATTACCCTGGAATAGGGTAATATTTGCCCTTGTATTTGTTATAAATTTGGATCACACACCATGAAATAACCATAACTATATATATCAGTAACACAAAAACTACTGTACTGTTTTTTGATAGAATCCTTGTCTAAGTAGAACTGACATTAATTTTAGGAAGAAATTATGGTTTATATTCTCTCTGAACAAGCTTGATTAATTTTCCACATGATTTTAATGCAAGATTTACAGTCACAGTGGCTGCAAACACACAAAATGGCATGAAAGAGAGAGAGCACGAAGATGAAGTCCCAGTAGCCTCAACAAGCAGAGAACCTCAAGAAGTGTCTCATAGGCAGAAAGAAACAAACACGGGTAATACATACAATATATACATTAAACTCACTTATCTTGACCTCAGTTATCTCGAGAACCCATGTATGTCGAGCACTTTGGTCTGGTCCCAAAAAAATCCTTCTTTGTTATGCTAATTTTTCCCCGCTTATCTCGACTCCTGTTAAGTCGATAACCTGGTTATGTCGGGCATAAGTTTCGGTCCAAAGTAACATGTGGACCTGCTTAATTCGACGAAATGCAACTTTTAATGTCCATCTCAGAGAAATTTTACAAGAAATGATCTGGCGTTTCAGCTATTGCCGGTACCTCGTACTGGCAAGGAAGGAAAATGTCAGTACAAGACCAAATTTTACCGATACAAATGCTAATCAACCAATCTTATCGATGCATGGTTCATCTCTTACTCAGAGTGGAGAAAATTATCATGTAAACAATACTTTAGAGTACGGAAATTGAATGCATGCGTTTCTGACCTTTACGTAAGCTGTGTTCAAAATGGACATTATTGCATGTCCACACCACGACAATATAGTTCATCCCACACAGCATCGCGAATTTGATCTGATCTATAACTCAGAAAATTATCAGGTTAACATCATTAAATGTAACTAAAAATACCTAATTTGATTTACACAATATATTTAAAACAAATTCAGTACTAATTAAAGTGTTTTCATGCTTGGTGCGAGCGTAAAAGCCTTCAACTTCAGAATGGCTAGGTCACGTGACTCAATAATCTATAAATTAAAACCTGCAAAACTCCAAATTAAGCTGCCCCCCCACTTACCCCCCCCCCATTGGTTATTAATTTGTTTTGAACGAGAGTAAATAAAAGCACCAACAGTATTTTTTTTTAAAAAGTCTATTGCACCAAGTATTTATTTTTATGAAAATGGTGATCACTGTACCATGATTGCATATTCTTCAACACAAACAGAATGAAGCAGAAGGCGACTGATAGGATTAAAATTTGAAACAGAAAGAAGAGTGCTTTCATTTGTGTTGTTTTTATCTTGAATTTCAAAGTCTTGCAATCCATCAAAGAGATTAGCCGACTCTCCTTCTGGAGCTGTGTTCTTGCCAACGATCACTGATCAGTCGGGAGGGATATGGGACTACAACTGTATGAATGGAATAAGTTGTCTTCTAACTGCATGAATGGAATAAGATGGCTTCATACAGAATTTGATGTTGAGACAGTTAACTTTAAAGACTTGAAACACATTTTACAGTTTGTCGGTACATGAATACCGACAGCCCCGTCTTTTTCCGGTACAGAAGCAAAATTTATTGGTAAAAACCGGCATATACTGGCATAAAGGAACCTCTGACGATCAAAAACAAGATTGATTTTCATGCACAATATTGGTCAGTTACATTGTGCAGCTAGTCCCAAGTCAACTCTAACAAAAGAAAACACTTTAAAAAAACAATAAGTATAGTCCTACATGTACATGTACTTCATTTAGCCTAGATTTTGGATAGCGTGAGAAAATCATTGTTTTGCTGAGGTTACCAAAGGAATGAGGCTATTCACAGGGAAATAAAAACAACTTGAAACCACTGAAATTGTTGTAGTAACTTATTGTTGTAAAAATATGTGACTTGTTACTTAATCTCATTAAGAAAGACCTCTAATCTTCTTTTTTCTCCAATCAGGTATGACTGAATTATTATTTTTATTGTGCATTAGAAATGCCATTTGTTTTTAGAAACAAAACTCCTCATTTTTGGTACTTCAGATGCATAATCATTGTTCTGCAGTAGATTTATCAACTGAATCCTGATATCTTGGGACCCGGTTATGTCGACGATTTTTTTGACACCCCTGACATAATTGAGATAACCAGGTTTGACTGTGCTTATTGATAAGGTAAGTCCAACTGCAAACTGCACTGAGCCAGATGTGTCACTGCATAATGTATCAATAGATCTGGGTCTATGCATTTTGTTAGGAATAATCAATAGAACAGACAGCATAGACTTTGATCTGCTGGCACATTAAGCAACAGCAGATAAGGGTCTATGTTGTTTGGAGTTGGACTTGACTTATATGGGAGTATAGACAGTGGTTAAGCCAATACACACTGTATGATCCTTTTTGACTCGGTAATTTTAGAGCAAAACAGCTTTTGCTGTCCATTGCAAGTTAAGTCCTTCATATCATAAACATTCTAGAATACATGAAATTTATCTGTAATTAGTATGCCATATATATTCAGTCATGTGCCTTTGATTGATACAAATTTGGTGTATATATTGTACATCATTGGTACAGATATATACATTTAAATGTGTCAATAAGAGGTCCGTTGATAAGGTACATGAGCTTGTCTTTTCCCTGTAAGATCAATGATGGTAGGTGGTTTGTTCTCTCACCTGCAAAAAGAATAGATAGAGATCAGTTAGTGAGCATGGTCATCAGAGGAGGATCACACTTAGTTTTGATTTGTGATTAGTCAAGTTGTTGTAGTGCTGTTGTTTTAAATTGCAGGTGACACCTTTCATTTTGTAGAATACTATATCAAATAATTTCAAAATGAGGTAAATTTTCTTGGGGCTGTTCCAGTAGAATATACTTGGGACCCAGGCAAGGCACTTTTAATATGGAGTAGTCACCCATAGATGCAATTTAGAATTTTGTGTTGTATTCACATGAACTCTTTGAGTAGTCGGAGTATTTTTTAAAAGTGTCTTCCATGGGTACCATATATGTTTAAATGGATGATCTTTTACTGTAAATCATGAGTTTGATATCATTGAATTACTGTTAAGGCAATATGTGCAATACATTTGGAACATAACATTTTCGCAAAATAATAATTAACTATACTTTTGCTAGTTTTCTTACAGAATTCACACAATATTTGGTACATGTTAATGGTTTTAATTCACATTGTGAAATGGTCAAGTGAGCTTATGGTATGGTCCCGCCTGCATTGTTCATCAGCAGTTGCTTTTTTCAACATCTTTTGAAAACCAATTGACCAATTTCTCCCAAACTTGCAAGGCCTTTAAATTTTATACCAGTGATGCTGATCTGCCATACTGCATTACCACCACACTAAAAATACAAAAAGTGTCAAATGACATCACAAGAACCAATGAACTGAATTTGACCAAATCTGGCAGAAATCATCCTGGCAAGAAGACCTTGCAGCTCTTTTGTAAAACATTTTCTCCTCAAAATTATTATTTCCATTCCTAAACATTGAAAAACCTTAAAGTAACTTTAGTTGAAAAACTTTGGAACAGAATTGACCAAAGCATACAGAAAATATTTGTGTATGAAGGCCTTTCAAGTTTGTACAAAAAAGGATATGGTTGCTGTTACTAAATATAGAAAACCTGTTAAACTTTGGTGAGTATTATACTGTCTGATATTTCTTAGCCAACTACTGTTGCATTCGGCTATTAAGTAGATGTCCATGAGGTGAATGTTTTTGATTTCATTATGACTTGAAATAAAATCAGAGTTTACACATGGAAGTTAAATATAAAGTATCTATTTACTAGGATTTAGCGATGATGAACTTGAGAAGCCCAGGTTTAAGTTTACGCCAACTGCAGCCAAGGTTCCCTTCCTGTTATCTGAAAGTGGTGAGAAGCCAGTTCAGGTAAAAGTTTCTGATGCACACATTTGTGTTTACAAACAGGTGTATATACAGTAATAAATATATGTAAATACTGTATTAACTAGTCATACCTATTCCAGCTTACATATGTGAACTGACTTACCTGACTGCCTCATTATAACAAAAATGTTAAGGTCAAATAAATTACATTGGGATAATCCTTTGATCAGTTTTTTAACATGATGGTCCAAATCAGAGATTAAATTCATCATTGACAGGAAGATAGCATAGACGGAGGGGGGGGGGGCATTAATATCAGCTTTAGCACATTTATATTGAGGTTTTAGCAAACATTTTCTCACCCATGTGACAGAGAAATCTGTCTGTTTTCCTAACCTAACTTTTTCAGTCTCATTCTGGTTATCTCAGACCTTTTGTCTGAGTCATGCTTTCCACACGCTAGGAACTGTTTTTAAAAGAAACCCTTGATGTATTCTGCTGTGCCAGGTGGAGATGTTACAAAATCCAACACCATCACCACCACAAACAACAACAGATATATATCAAAAAGAAATTCACTAGAACTGTACCCTGTAGGCATATTGTATTGTACAGTATTGTACCATTGCTTACCATAGAATGTTTTCCAAATTAGAACTGATGAAAGTTGAAACTTAACCATATAAATTTATCTATTGTCAATTTCATATGACATCCATTGATTAAATGTGATAAAACAGTAATAATATCAAATGATTTTATGCTTCTATTTTCTAATGTGTAGAACTTGTGTATTTAATGTTGACAGACCACCCTATTGCCCTTATTAACATATTTGGCTTAATGCGCAGTACATGTGTTTGAGAAAAAAAAGTTCATGGCTCAAGACTGGCATTGTGCAATACTTCCAATACACATAACAATTATAACTTTTTTCTTTATTTTTTTTTTCCTTTTCTAAGAGTGGCATATATAGCTAGATTCTACTCAGATAATTATTCAGATTTTTCATATAAGAGTACAAAACATGGTGTCCTTTACATAGAGTGAGAAGCAATGATAGTACCTGATGAATACTTTGTTTTGAATCTGCTAACTAAATTGCAAGGGTTCTGGGTAATTTTAATTTAGTTGGAAAAAATTAGGTGAGAAAAATAATCTATGTTGGTGTTTGCACTAAGACAAGGAAATCCCTGTTGCAGGGTTACATAACCCCTTGACGGGGATTTCATTGCCTCGGTCCAAAACCCAACATAGATCCTATCAATGTTTTACATACATACATACATATATACATACATAGTCAAGCACACACATACATACATACATACATACATACATACACATGCACATACATGCATACATACATAGTCGCCAACATTGAACAAGAATCACAAGAATCTCTCATCTTGTAAGAGTTTGATTTATTCTTCTCATTTGATTATGAAGTCTGTCCTAATCTTCTAACTTGTCCATCCAAAACTTTTCCATCCTATATGTGGCCTCTTAATAGAGATTGCATTGTACATGTATGAATATACAGATAGGCAGACAGACAGACAGACAGGCACATAAATCAGATTAATACTTTGGTCTTCATCATTTTGATAAAAAAGGACTGTTGTTTATTTGTGTGTATGTATGTGTATAAGTGTGTGAAGCATGTAACTATTTGGTTTATCTAAAAGAACTTATTGTCCAACAGTTTGTCCAGCCTTCTGTCTGTCATGCTGTTTCCATCTTTACCTTTGTGCATAGGTGCACAACACTTGGTACTGTTCCTTTCCTCGTGCTGTCAAAATTTAAGAAGGACATCTTTTGGGTCTTACATCAAGAGCCAAAGTGATGTTCAGGTGGTTATAAGAACTTCAAATACACAAACAACTTTGACTGTGATTTAAGCAAGATTTTGTATTAAGGTATTGAAAGAGATCGCTACATATTATGAGTAAATAAATAGGGCTTGGTCATTGAAGATGTGAGGGATGAGTAAAAGAAATAATAATTTTATTCAAAACCACTTATGTCTCAAATTAAAGTTTTGTCGTATAAAGATGTTTTTGATAATGTAGGTTTTACCTCATCATCTGAATTGTGGATATAAAATGTGGAATTAGTGATGGTAGACCAACAAATTGTTATGGTTTGGTCTTGATCTGATAAATCTGTATCAGTAACAAGATTTTGTATGGTCATTATTGACAGTAACCATTAAAATAAAATTCTTGTCATCCAGACAGACTTTTTGGTATAGTTATGACTTTAGAAAAAGTAACTGATCATGTCAAAGTTACTGAATACTGTTGTTAAAACTTAGCTATTTGACAATTAAAAATTGTTCAGTCAGTACATATTACTCACAGAAAATTCTTTAGCACTGCATTTATCATAATATAATAAACATCAAGACTAGTATATTTGTTTTGGCTAGGTCCCAGCTACAATCAACCAATACTTGAGGGACTATCAGAGAGAGGGAATCCGTTTTCTTTACAATCACTACAAATACAACAGAGGGGCCCTGTTAGAGGATGACATGGGGCTAGGGAAAACAGTGCAGGTGATTATTTCTTTGTGTAATTTCAGAATGGGGCTTCTTGCTCACTTCTGTTTCATCCTTTTTTCTCTATGGTCTTTCAACTGCTTATACATGTTACAGACCTGCCAACCCTCATGATTTTGGTATGAATTTCATGACTCTCGATAGCGATTCACAGATTCACACTGCATGCAAAAAAATCATGAATTCCTAAAATCTCAATTGGCTTAAATAAGGAATAAAATAAATTTTATCCCGTTAAGTGCTAGTCAAAACAGCAGCAGTGGTCACTGATACTCATAATGGTCCAGTATTGCTAGTCACGATGTTAGTAGAACTATATCCATTTTTACAGTATGCCCTGTAGCAAGTATTGTAAAGTATATAATATATATTTAGAACAAAAGTTTTACAAATACTCTTCAAGAAAACCAGGGCCCAACTGATTTAGCTTTTTACAATTATACATATACATACTCGTAGCAGCTGTAACTTTTTTTTATACAAACACTACATGAAGACAACTTTTTCGAGTGTTGGAATTTTTGAGATATTGAAAGATTAGCATGTATTTTAATTTACTTAAGTTCAGTTTTCCGCACATGTGCCAACATCACTAATCGTTCACCATTCAACGTTTCATCTTCTGGATTAATACCATTCATAATTAAGCTACGCTGCAGTTAAAATGTTGTCACCTCCAAGGAAAAAGATTTGTATTCCACATTCCACAAAAATTGAAGTATAGATTGGAGTACACCAAAATTTGGCCTAGCATTCAGCCATCAGACATTGATGTACATTATGCTTCTCGCACAGTAGTGTGCCATGAATTTCACAGTTGGGAATGTGCACATGGGCTGGTATTGTTGCTTACAATTTACCTGTCATACATGTTCCATGTAGTAATATTATTATATAGTACATGTATAACAGATAAATTGTAAACAATGATACGAACCCCTGTGGGCATGTTGCAGAACGATGTGAAAAAGCACACTGCTATAGCACCCCCCAGCAGATTTCAGTTTTCGAGTATTTTAAGCCACTACTCAAGTCCTTCATGCTACCAGTGCTGAAGCATTGTTTGTGAGCTTGTTGAACATAACCTGCCTTTCTCAGTTGGAGATCAGCAACAGAGACAGTGAAAGATTATTTCCTATTGTGAGGAAAAATAAGACAGACTTTAGTTCCTCTTTAGGTACTGAGAATTTGCAACAATTTTAGTCACCAAGATTAACCAGCAGGCAAGAAGCCTGAACTGTTTTGAAAACAAATTTACCATAGCTTAATTGAAGAAGTTCAAGTATGCCACAGCATTATATCATGACAAATAGCGTGAAGTTTGTGTATATCAGTAAATTTGGCTGCAAGTAAATTTGTACATGTAATCAGTGTAAATAATATGTTTTAGTTGTATTTTGGGATTTTCATATAATGCAGTACTGACCATCGAAGTGGGTGGAGCTAGTTTGATCATATAATTTTTCACTAATTGTGTTTAAAATTCACTAATTATTATCCCACTTTTCACTAATTGCGAGTCTGGAGGATTGGCAGCTCTGATGTTAAAGTTTTCCTTAATCTACCATGAGATCATTGTTACATACCCATCGTCAAGTGGCATGATATGTTATTGTCTTTTAATTGCTCCATCTATCTGTTCATCATATCAGCTATGCATAACTAAATCTTGAAAACTTCTTGAATAAATTTTTTGCATATATACGTCATAATTAGGTTGTTTCTCACATATCATTGTAAGGTACCTAGCTCAGATAAATATCTTGGCAAGGGCAAATGTAACTTGACACCAGTTTCTGCAAGCAGTTATTATTCATGTGCTTTTAAAGAAGCAAGCAGATAATGATGATGTAGTCAGTCTGTCCATAAGTATATACATGGGGTGAATTGTATGTGCATGTACAATGTCTTTTAATCTTTCTACAGTGTTAAAGTTGGATACATGTAGCTTTGGTCATTGACAGTCCTATGAGAGTAGATTGTGTCCTTACTTTTGGAATTTTGATCATGACTGTAGGTAATGGGAAATGGTTGGGATAGGGGTGATTTTATATGAATTTCAAATGATTTGGAGTTGTATGTCTCACTTTAATGGGAATTTTCAAGAGTGGTCAATGACTCAAGTATCATCAGTCGTCAGACTGGGACATATAGGTGTTGCACTTTTGTTTTTCTCAACCCCTAGGAACTTGGTCCATGTAACATATAACCTACTCTAGGACCACATACATTATTATTGTATACTTGGTATGGAAAGAAAAATGTATACATACAGCTGATATTAAATCTGGGATCCACCCCTACTTAGAATTCCTGTATCTAATTATATTTATTTGACCGTATTCAGCCTTCTTCCTAAGATTTTGTATTTAATTGTATTTATATGGCCTGATTCAATCTTCATCCTTAGAATTCTAGTATCTAATTATATTTATTTGGCCTGATACAACCTTCTTGCTTAGATTCTAGTATTTAATTGTATTTATTTGACCTGATACAACCTTCTTTCTTGGAATTTTAGTATTTAATTATATTTATTGGGCCTGATTCAGCTTTCTTCTCTAGAATTCTTGTATTTAATTATATTTATTGGGCCTGATTAAAGCTTTCTTCCTGTACATTGAACTCCTTTAGCAAAAATTGAAAGCTTTTATATATTAATCATGCACACGCTTGACCATTTCGTTAATTGATGACTATATTAATTGATTTATATGGCAGGTGATTGGGTTTTTGGCAGCATTGCTAAAGAAACATGGCAACAGAGTTGATTTCATGAGACAGAAACCTAAATTCATCAGAAATGTAAGTTTGCATCCCTTTAGTTATAGAAGTAGATTTGGATCTTTTGTTCCAACTCTTAGTCTCTATAGTAACTGTACTTGCCACTTATGTTTGCAATGTGATTGAATGCAATTTTATGTTACATGCAGTGTGATTGAATACAACTTTATGATACTTGCAGTGTGATTGAATGCAACTTTATGATATATGCAGTGTGATGGAATACAACTTATGATATGTGCATTGTGAATGAATACGACTTTATGATACATGCAGTGTAATTTAATACAGCTTTATGATACATGCAGTGTGATTTAATACAACTTTATGATACATGCAGTGTGATTGAGTACAACTTTATGATACTTGCATTGTGATTGAATACAACTTTATGATATATGCAGTGTGATTGAATACAACTTTATGATACATGCAGTGTAATTTAATACAACTTTATGATACATGCAGTGTGATTTAATACAACTTTATGATACATGCAGTGGGATTGAATACAACTTTATGATACATGCATTGTGATTGAATGCAATTTTATGATATATACAGTGTAATTGAATGCAATTTTATGATACATGCATTGTGATTGAATACATTCAGTATGATTGAATACAACTTTATGATACATGTAAGTTGCATTTATTGGAAAATTTCCCATTGTTACATGTGTGTTCTCATTATTTCACACAGATATTGACTGGTGAATTATTGCGCATATAACTGCAGTCATAGCTACAGATTTTCTTGTCAGAAATAGCTTCTAGTGATTATGATTAATAATTCACAAGTGCTTTTCATAAAGGCACTTGCTTGTTTGCTGCATTCACTCTCGAGTGCCATGATCTTTGGAGCACAGAAATTATTAAACTTAGTCCAATACATCCAAGTCAGGACGGTGAGATGAAAACATGATTCAGAAGGAATAAACATACTGCATTTGAAAAAAAATAGAGCATAAATTTCCCAAAATGCATCCTTGAACAGGGGAGGGAAGGAGATATTCAAACACTTCTGCAGGGGTCTCCATCAAAGTAATAATATGATTTAGGGAAGTTTTGAGAGCTTATTACTGCCTTTATCAAGGTATAAACAAGCAATGAATAGCTTTTTCTCTCTCTAAATTCATCCATTAGAATACACATTAATTGCTGTTGAAGTAACAGCCAGATGGCAAACAAGGGGAAGTAACTGGGATATTGTGGCTTAGAGCCCCTGTTTAGACCACTGACCTGGAAAATGAACCTCACAGAAAAATAATCCGGAAATAAAATGCGGTTAATATTAGCTTTTGATTGTGAGCATTGCTGATGAAAAATGAATTTTTAAAAATAAATAAGAAATGGTCAAATAGAAATGGAAAGCACAGTGACATGGATAGAAGAATAGCCACAAAGAACTTTTTAGGATCTTTTTATTGTATAGATTCCAGAATAGTGTTATTTTTGTATTTAAATTAGTAAGTATTTTAATAAACTATTTTCTCCTTAAATGTAAAATATTGAAAAACAAATGATGGGTTAAATACCTTCTCCCCACCCCAGTCACTGTCTAAAACATTAGTAGACAGAGCACTCCCTCATTATAATGTTCTTCACAGGAGCCATAGAGTATACGGCCTTATAATGGAGTATATTGAGCATATAATTTTTGTGTTACATAATAAAATAAAATCCATGATGGTGCCTAACAGGAAATGTTTTATAACAAAAGGTTGAAATAGAAAGTGAGTGCTATACATAGTCAGCAAGTAAATATGCATTATCCTAAATGTAAACAGTATGTTGATCTTTGTGTCTGTCCATGACATATATATAAACTGACCTTACTTGTAAATGGCCTGTATGTTAGGATTTTGGCCTCACCTGTGATCAGTGTAATACAAGACAGTATACCATATTTACCTGTGTATAGCATGCACTCAGCTACAAACAGCATGGATCCAGATCTGTTATCACATAGACCCAGATCTGTTATCACATAGACCTAGATCTGTTATCACATAGACCTGGATCTGTTATCTCATAGACCCATATCTGTTATCACATAGACCTAGATCTGTTATCACATAGACCTAGATCTGTTATCACATAGACCCAGATCTGTTGTAACAGAGATCCAGATTTGTTATTATATAGTTCTGGATCTGGTTTCATGTATTGGGCCAGCAGATGAGGGTCTTTGCACATCGCATAAAATCTGAATCAGAACAAGTAATGAAGACCCTAATTTGTATGCAAATTATGTGTTAACAGCTCCAGGTCTACAATGCTTGGTCTGTGCAAGCAAATATAGTAGTGATTATGTATTAAGTCTTGCCAGAAAGCATGCAGCATCCAAGAGAGTGTCTGACTTTAGTTTAAATTTTTAGCTCACCCAGACATGAGGCAAAGTGAATTTATGGTGCATCTGATGGTGTGTATATGTCAACAGTTGCATGTCATGCCAATTTGGAGGCTATTTTTCTGATCCGTTTTTTTATCAGACATGGAATATGTTATTAAATATTCAAAATCTAAGTGTTTGTTCAACAGATTAATCCAAACAAACTGCACAGAGTCAGATTTGCCACTACATAATGTAATGGCAGATCTGGGTCTGAGCAGTTTGCAGTTAGACTTGAATTATGAGCAAGTATATATGATAATTCTCTTTTGTCTAAAATCAAGGAACTCCATCAATTTTATTGCATTCTCTTATGAGTTATTTTGTCTTAAGCACTTGTGAATTATTTAATTATAATTACTATATAAAGATATCATGCGCTATATAATATATGACATATTTGATCATTATTCCTATGCAGAGTTACATTATGCTATATATAATGTGTGACATATTTAATACTTCTCTAGTTATCAGATGGATTCAAAAAGGTAATGGCTGAAGATGAGGAAGATGTTAAGAAGCCATTCCTAATTATAGGTCCAGGTTGTGTTTTGTACAACTGGCTGGATGAGTTCGAAACTTGGGGATATTTCATTGTCAGGTCTGTAGCATTCTATCATATGGGATTATTTTAATGTCAGGTCTGTAGCATTCTATCATATGACTTTCGCTGGATCTTGATCACTGACGGATCGTAATAATCATACATGGCCAATTGACACTTAACAGGCTAAACGTTCATTTCTACATTTTACCATCCTACTTATATAAATAGATAAAAATTAATGTGGAAATGAGGATTTTTTTAATTGACTTGACTTAACAAAGAGTGAGACATAGGTTTCACTTGTTTGATAGCAGAAGGGGCAGATGTAGTGTTAAAATTATTATGATTTTTGTCAAGCCCTTGGCATAACAATCACCATGGCATTCATGCTTGTGTTTGTCCTGTCATCTATCCACACCCTTGATTAAGGTCAATCTTAAACTTTTCTTAGATTAGGCTCAATGTTGATTTTTTTTTTGTTTGCTTTCTTATTAAGTAAAAGGCTGTCTGAACATAAAAGGGGTCTCTTGTGTTTCAAAGTTATTTTAAAGTTTGATAACATATATCAGTATTACACAAAC
Organism: Megalonaias nervosa; assembly: GCA_016617855.1. Classification (NCBI taxonomy): domain Eukaryota; kingdom Metazoa; phylum Mollusca; class Bivalvia; order Unionida; family Unionidae; genus Megalonaias; species Megalonaias nervosa. The sequence continues at coordinate 10,258 of JAECUM010007312.1, read as the reverse complement.
TTATAACATTTGCATACCCCTTTTGGGACATCAATCTTATTGGTGTACCCCTTCTTCCAGTGCCATAGTGGTTTTTTTGTGTGAATTGTAGTGATTTATTTTCTGCTGGGTACCGCCTGAAATTCTATCGCGTGCCACTGGTGGTAGGATGACCACACTTTAAAGCACATTGACGTACATCATAATACACTCTCTAAGTAAGATATAGTGTTCCACAGACCAATTTATCCATGACGGAATTCAGTTGGAATTAAAAATTTACTTTTATTTTCTGTATTCAGTGGAACCTCTCATGACCAAATCCCATGGGACCAAATGTTTTTGGATTTGAGATGTTTTCAGTATACTGAGATTCTCAGATTTCAAGTAAAATTAGATGCAGTCAGTTGTGTCCCCTTTGTTATAACATAATTTGTATATTGCTTTGTGCCGACATTATGTTTTTCTTGATATAATGATCTTATTGGTTGATATTTATTCTGTATTTACACTAATTTTGTTTCAATATATGTGTCTGCACTTTATGTAAAATTTACATGATTCGATAAAATATTACTTGCCAGTAAATATGAGAGAACATTGTTCAAAAGCCAGTTGATTGAGGATTATATTAGGTCCTAGTCAGAAGATGACAAATAAACATGATCTTTGATTTTGATCAGCCATAGGCACAATAATACAAGCAGTAAACTTTGTAAACTGTAACTTAAGTGATGTGTAGGACTATTGATAAGCTTTTGTTTACATTGTTTCTGGATTCTTCTCTGACCTCATAACCATGATCTGACAGCTACCTGGTCATGCTTTGGTTTTATGGGGTTCATTCCAGTGTAAAAATAAAGTCTGGGACTTAAATTGTTGTTTTGGTTTTCAGAGTAGAGGGGTTTCAATTGACTGTACAATTTTTACTAAATTAAAGGAAGAAAATTTCAGGACCAGAAAATGTTTGGTTTAAAAAGGATTTCAGTTTAGTGAGGCTGCAGTCTGGAGAGATTTGTTTCACTATACTGTTCGATTCTTTGTTTCGCTGTGTATTTTGTCATTGATTTTTAGTATGTATTTAAAAATATGCCAACATATTATTTTCCTATAAACCAGTTTGTATGTTTTTCAGGAAGTATCATGGATCAGACAAGCAAGAATGTCTGGCAGACTTGAAGAAAGGAAAAGCTGAGATTGTTGTCACAACATTTGAGACCTTCAGAGATAATCAGGTTACACTCACTAAATTCCCATAATTAGATGTTTATAACTGGTTATTTCCCCTTATTGGGCATAGTGGAAAAAATCTTTCTTTTTTAAGCCACTTTCATGGTAAGTAAAATGTCTGCTTCAGTATTGTTCCATTAATTTTTTTGATTTTGTGAAAAATTTTATTTTTGTTGGTTCAGAATTTAAGGATAAAGGGTACAGTTGATTGGTATGCTCTGCTCATGAATCTGGTTTACCTTGTTGAATTAAAATTCTGTTAAAATTTGATAGATCGACAAAGTTAAATTGAACTGTAGATGATCAGGTTTACATTCATCCTAGGCATATACATAAATTTACATCAGTTTTAACCACAGTTTACAAAGTCTGATTGGTAACAAAACTACACTGAGATATGGCATCATTTAAAAAATGGGGTGTTTTGAACCATTAAAACATTGATGGTTATGTATGAATATCTAATATAATTGATGGTATGAAAAACTTGTGTGAGAAGGAAATTAGCAAAATATTGTCAAGTGATTGATGAAATGATCAATTATATTTTTCCTTCCTTTACATTATATGTGGAGTAGAAGTTAATTTATTTGCATAATGACAACAATGATTGGTTTTTTTTTATTATTTAATTTTGTTAAATATGAAAATAATGGACTCCACTTGATATATGGGGAAAAATATTTAAAACTCTTAGGTAGATATAATTTAAATTTTTGTATTTTTCTAATAATGTAAATTTTCTCATGTCTGTATTAGATTAATTTTGTATTTAGAATATAATATTATCACATACACCTCTCTCTTTCTACCACTCCTTTCCCCTGGATGGGACCATAGTGTCAAGAAATATAATTGAGTCACATATTGGTTAAAGTTTTTAGATGAAGTTTCTTCTTTCACGTACGTATATATCCATAACCTCTTCACCAATTTACTTTATTATTTGTAATATAATCTCATCACATATGTCCCATCTCTCAATACCACTCCTGTCCCTGGGTTTCACCCCTGGTTGGAATTATGGAGCCAAGAATTACCTTATAGACACATTTTGGTTTATGTGTTTTGACTTGTTGCTCAGTAATACATTACCTGATTTGCTTGATATTGCTAGTTCCTTTATTTTTTATGGGTATCGGAATTTTCATGGCTTTGTGAGAAATTACATTTGTGTCAGTTCTGGAAGTTGTTGATTGAGTAAGGTGTCATATTGTTGTCGCAGAAGGGACTGAGTAGATGGCGTAAGGGGTCCTATTGTTTACACAGAAGGGACTGAGTAGATGGCATAAGGGGTCCTATTGTTTACACAGAAGAGACTAAGTGGATCAGATAAGGGGTCATTGTTAGTATGGGGTCCTAATTTTTACACAGAAGGGCTGAATGGATGAGTATGGAGTCTAATTGTTTACACAGAAGAATACAAATGTTTATTGGGTATTCAGATTCATTATTAGCAACAACCAAGAAGTCCATGAAAAAAATCGGTACTACCTGTGAAATAATGAATTGATAGTATTTGGAATATAATATTATCACATACTGCCCCTCTCTCTGTAATACTTCTGTCCCTGTGTTTTGACCCTGATGGGGGACAGTGTGGCCATGATTTAAGTTTGGACACATTTTGGTTAAATGTTGTATTATGACTTATTATTCTGTAATGCATAGTAAAACCCAATTCATTTCACATCTGGAACATAATATCAACATATTCCCCACTACCTTTAGCAACACTCCAGCCCCTATGTTTTGCCTTTGGATAGAGGCATGGGGCCAAGAATTATATTTGGGACACATTTAAATAAAAAAAGATAATTTGTTGTTAACTTTACATTTCCATAATCCCTTAACCAAGATACTTTGTGTTTGGGTTATAAAGTCAACACACACAGATTTCATGGATTAAACTACTCTTGCCCTGGTGTTCTGTTCCAGATTTTAATATTCCTGAACCTGGGTTATGTCCCAGTTTGAAATCATACGGTCAGGAAGTATGTGTAGAGATTTATTGTATCATTTATATTTGTTGAACTCCTTTACCCAATTCAGTTGATATTGAGAATGCAATAGAACACATCAAACTTCCTCTGCTTATCATTTCTATGCATTGGTCAAGTCATGCAGTGGGGCCTTGAGGTCAGTTTGTGTGACACCTTAAAGTTATTAAAGTTTTGATAACATCTTTATCTTAACAGACATTTATCAATTTATTTCAACATTTCTCTTTATTCTTATACTGCTTTTGTCCCAAAAGTTATGTCCCTGGATTTTCTCTCCAGGTTGTCCATAATAATGCAAGAGTATTTTTGCTCCAAGTTGCATTTCTTCGACCAATTTACAGAATTATGACAGTGGTATTTTCTGGTCAGCATGGCACAGTAATGCCACTCTGAGCAATATATTATTATTACTTGTTGAACTTTAATTTTCATTTCCCTGGTCTCTTTATTGTATTGTCCAAACTCGGGATTTACAGATTTGAAATTTGAATGAAATCAACTTTCCCTGGGCAAGTTGAATGGAAAATTGAACTTACCCTTGGGAAATATGAGCTTGCCCCAAACATAATATCCCAGCAAGAATAAAAAGCATGATAAAATATGTGATATTTTAAAGAAATGATTTTATATTTATTTAACTTTTTTCTTCTTTTCATTTTTGTTTGCACCTTAAAACTATATGCCAATAATTAAAGTTATACAAAAATATGTAAATAATGCACATAGATAAGTATGTAAATGAGAAAGAGTTAGAAACATATCACTGGAAGTGCAAAAATAGACATGTACTTGTATATGGACATATAAATGGATTAGTAGAAAAGGATCTAGAAAGAGCTAGATTGGATAATGTAGTTAGATGCAAATGACCATACAGATTTTAGTATCCATCCAGAAAACAAAATAAGGTTAAAATGAGATCATCATTTAAGTATTCCATAAATATCAATGATTTCACTCCATGCTTTTTTACTGGGGTGAGTTATGTCCACCTATGTCTGCTTCTGCTTCATTATTAAGAATTAGCATCTATTCATCTTGGAATTGGTGACATGCATCAAAATATTTGACAGGTAGACTTTTGAGAACAATATGAGAACACATATTTTTTATCCCTTTGAATGAAATCCTCTGCTTGCTTAATAGTTAGAAAGGAGTGCCTTTTTTTCCAAACATATCTGTCAAGGAAATCTCAGGAGTTAAATTATTAACAGTTAACACCTTATCACACTAACATCGGCAACATGCATCAAAACAATCTTTGACAAGCTGATTGTTTTGAATAGGTAATCTGATAAACTACATGAAGGTAACTTTAAGATATAAGGGCATGAAAGTCAGTGAATTCTGGAAACATACAGATATTACAAGTAAAATGTAACTAATAAGTTAAAATATAATGTTTATTACTGATTTGTAAACATTTGCATTAAATAGTTCATATTCTTCACATATTCATGTCTGTGCTGGAATATGTGAGACTGGACTTGACATCGACTACTAGATGGAAATGATATACATCATAGATGAGAGAAACTGTCAAGTTATGTAGAAGAATGCGGTATATATAAACACTAAATGAAAGTGGTGATATAGGTGCTCTGTCAAGATTATAAGGTATAAATCTTGCAGAATATGAAGCATTACAAACTGATCTTGACGGTAAAATAGCTTGCACAGAGCTAGTGTTTTATGTATTTTACCCAGACCATCAGTGTTAAATAAAATTTCTTGGATCTCATTCTCTCAGAGTTGAGCTTGCCCAAGTTGAAATTGAGCTTGTCCTGGGAGTCAGGCAAGTGGAGTTGTAAATCCTTGGTCCTAACAATCAATTACTGAAAGAACTCATGACCGAAAGGGTGCTGGTTCAAATCCTACTATCAGACCAGTCTGGGTCAGCCTCAGCACTAAATAACCAAAGCACTAAATCAAATTGATTATTGAAAATGTTGAGAATTTAGCATTGTTAAAATTTCATGATTTCAGGCAATTCATCATGTTGGTCATATACCACGTAGTGTGTCATATACTATATAGTGTGTCATATACCACATAGTGTGTCATATACTATATAGTGTGTCATATCCTATATAGTGTGTCATATACCATATACTGTATAGTGTGTCATATCTTATATAGTGTGTCATATACCACATAGTGTCATACACCACAGTGTATCAGATACCACATAGTGTGTCATATACCATATAGTGTGTCATATACCACATAGTGTGTCATATACCATATAGTGTCATATACTATATAATGTGTCATATACTATATAGTGTAATATACCATATATGTATCATACACCACATAGTGTATTATATTCCATATAGTTTGCAATATACAATATAGTGTCTTAAATCATATTGTGTGTTATATACCATATTGTGCATCATGTACCATATAGTGTGTCATATGCCATGTACTGTGTCATATATCATATAGTGAGTTATTTTAGCAATGGAGAATTTTCAGCAAGTTAGCTGTCTGAGTATGAGGTGGAAAAAAGAAATTCCATCCAAATTCATTGTTTTTGAAAATAAATATAGCCAGGGTTTTTATCTTTTAAAGAAAAAAAAATTGCAGTGGAACAATCTTCTGGGATTTTTCATGAAAATACTTTGGTAGTCCCCATTCTTACCATGGATGGTAAATGTAAAACAGTAACAACAAATAGTATGCTAAATGTTTACTTTTTGAAACCACACAGTGTTTGGTAGTGGTACACAAATTGAATGATAAATATATTTATCACTATCATAGACACATGAAATAAAGAGTTATAGAGACTACTGTAATGTATCCACTGCAGAGGACGATATGAAGTCCTTTCCATGCTACATGTTTGAACTGGCATTTGTGATCATACAGTAGCCATCAAGCCTACAATAGAATGATAGGGTCTATGCATACAGTAGCCATCAAGCCTATAATAGAATGATAGGGTCTATGCATACAGTATCCAATCAAGCCCATAATAGAATGGTAGGGTCTATGCATACAGTATCCAATGAAGCCCATAATAGAATGGTAGGGTCTATGCATACAGTATCCAATCAAGCCCATAATAGAATGGTAGGGTCTATGCATACAGTATCCAATCAAGCCCATAATAGAATGGTAGGGTCTATGCATACAGTATCCATCAAACCTACATCAAGCCTACAATAGCATGGTAGGCTCTATGCATACAGTATCCAATCAAGCCCATAGTAGAATGGTAGGGTCTATGCATACAGTTTCCAATCACGCCCATAATAGAATGGTAGGTCTATGCATACAGTATCCAATCAAGCCCATAATAGAATGGTAGGTCTATGCATACAGTTTCCAATCATGCCCATAATAGAATGGTAGGTCTATGCATACTGTATCCAATCAAGCCCATAATAAAATGGTAGGGTCTATGCATACAGTATCCAATCAAGCCCATAATAGAATGGTAGGGTCTACACATACAGTATCCAATCAAGCCCATAATAGAATGGTAGGGTCTATGCATACAGTACCCAATCAAGCCCATAATAGAATGGTAGGGTCTATGCATACAGTATCCAGTCAAGCCCATAATAGAATGGTAGGGTCTATGCATACAGTATCCAATCAAGCCCATAATAGAATGGTAGGTCTATGCATACAGTATCCAATCAAGCCCATAATAGAATGGTAGGGTCTATTCTTGCTTTTAATTCCAGTTAACATGTCAGTTAATTTGTCAACTATTTGTACAATTATATTTGAGGTTGAACAGACTGATATATCAGTATCAAAATCTGGTTGCACAATTCACCCCTTTTATATTTATTTCCGTTTTAGGTAATTGATTTGCTTTGACTTATGCTCTATAGTTTTGTGTAGTTAAGAGTAAATCAGTGGATGATAAAGGACAATAAACACTTGCAAATTATTGCTCTTACCACTTAGACCACTGAAGCGGTCGCTGTTGAGTGAAACGTGTTTTTGTGGCAAAATTTAGTTGTTTGAGAATTTTGTCATCCTGATAAGTTTGCAGAAGTTGTATGTTTTTGAAAGTTTTTAATTTGAAGTATATAGACATAATTTATATCTCCTTCTAGTGTGGATAATCAACATTTCACGACATTTATAGTGTCCTAAAAAAAGCATCACATTTCCATGCATATTTTATGAAGAAATCTTGTGATCTTTAGTGTTTTATTTCTGTCTGTCAATGAGAAGGTCCTTTTATTGTCATGCTCTACCCACATTGGTGGGATAGCAAGATAAAGCAGTCATATTCCCAGCAGTGGCAGCAGTGTCATCAGTTTGTTAAGATTTTGTTAAAGTGCTTGATTCTGGACTCAGTGTGCAGGCCCTGGCATTTTAATCTTACAGTCCATATATATATTTGATTATGAATTGATAAATTTGTGTATCTTGCTTGCATCAAAAAATTTCTCACCAAGTATTTATCACTTGTCTGGTACTGATGTCTTTATCACTATCATCATTAAGATTCTGGATTTGAGTTTTGTGTTGACATTTTTGCAGTTCTGATAAAATGGGTGTAAATCAGAGTATGATGAAAATAACCAATTAGTGGCATGATGATTAATGAAAGTAATTGAAAACTGCTTGAAAAAGTCAAATAGCCAAGTGTTTAATTATGATTTTCGATAAGAGAATATATAAACAATTGCAGATTTCTCTTTTTTAATAATCATCAATGAAAAGAATAATATAGAAATAACAGCTTCCAGTCAATAATGCTTTCAGATTTTAAGTACAACCCCAATACCAACAAAATGGCAGACAACAACAGATGTGCCTCTTAACCATTCATAGATACAAACAATTGCCAAGCAAACATTGCATCATCCATGAAAATAATGAAAATATTTACAATCAACTAAAATTAAATGCTTTCATGGTTACAGTTATCTCACTGTAAATTTCAACCAGATTTCTACTACCCGATTCCTTGGAACCCTTTTTTTTCGCTTTTTGTTTTGTTCAGTGGAGTCATTTTATTGTATTTGTAAGGAAAGAAAAGAGACCTACTATTATCCTTCTTTACAAGCAAAGATGGTTTAATATAGGATTGGTAATATATTGACTCAGGTCTTGCTTTTGCCTCAAATAGTTCATGAAAACTATAACATGTCCTTTCCAGGAGTCTCTAAATTCTATGGAGTGGGATGCGGTGATTGTGGATGAAGTCCATAGGATAAAGGTAAAAATTCATACTTCTAGAAACATCTCTTCAGTAAAACCAGTACAGATACAGTCTCATGTCACATATTTAATTTCTGAATTAGTTCATTGAACTGTGGCTTTGATATGCTTTGAGCTGAAACAGTTTGCAAGGCATTCAGACTTAAACATGTGGTGAATTAAATCCCAAATAAATGCCCTGTTACTTATCCAGAAATATAGAATGTTCTGAAAAAATGGAATGTTCCAAATTATTTCTAGTAGCCTTGATAGCCTGATGTAATGCAATGATTCAATCCAGAACCTCTTTGAATGAGTTAATAAACATCCAAAGTACCATATTAATTAGTCCAAAAGTCAATGAACACTTTAGTAATTCCAGTGAATATTTTAAATAAATAATTCCTCTCAAATTATATCTGACAGGTTGATCTAAAACAGGAATGAATTATTAAGTCCCTATTTATACAAATTCTCACTTGACCTATAGTGTGATAAAATGTGAAAAGTTCCAATGGAGAAACCTAGTCTAATTGTAAACAAGACTGACTTTGAACCAATGCTATGTAAACAAGTTCTTTACAACTTACAATCATAGACAAAAGTTAGGTATGTAAACATGCTGTTTACATTATTTTAAAGTACAACTTACACTCATGGACAAAAGTTAAGCACTCAGATAAATACACATAAAAGAGTGACTTTATAGTGAGGGATCACTGTGTTTAGAATTGTATTCATTTAACTATCTGTAAGTACCTCTTCACTACACTATACTCTCTCCTATGTTTAGGATTGTATTCATTTTCCTAAGTACCTATTCACTACACTCTACCTCGCTGCAGTAATTATTTCTTTTTTAAATGAAAAAGAATGTCATGTAAATATGATACAGTCTACTTGACTTCATCCAACCTCTGTTAACTGACTGTATGATAAAATGTTGCGAAATGGTTCATTTCTTATTTATGTGTATGTGTATGAGCAGCAGGCAGGGTGAACCCTACAAATTGGTTTCGAGCAAGTTTTTCATAAAATAAATGTTCCTACAGGGGCTGAAAAAATAAGGTCAATAACTCTAAACCGAACCTCCTAACTTTTATTATTACCGTATAGTTTGAAAAACGAATAATAAATCGCTTGGGTTAGCTCATTTTTATTATTTTATTTTTGACTTTTTTGTTTTTTATGTTATAATGCGTTTAGTTTACTCGCCGGGTCACTTAATTTTTGTCGGCCACCCTGCCTGCTGCTGTAATTAACCAAAGATTTTATCTAGACTTACACGATATCTAGATCTTGGATCATGTAGATTTATTGTAATAAATCCGAACGGAACAGCTTGTGCTTTTGAAAAGAAGTTTTTAAACTTAATCATATCCATATCTCCTGAACACCAAGTATAATAAATATTTTGTAAAGTATAATTATCTACTCCATTAAACACAACCAAAATATTGCAGCTGTCTCTGATCACTTTAGGTATTTGTGTATATCGTTGTGTAACATAAATCACGTCCGTATTCTTGTGTCTACCTCGAGAAAATATTCTAGCTGGATTTGTTTGTCTGTCCAACATAACGTCATCGTACACCACTAAATTATTAATAAATCCATCTAGGTCATCTACAGATGGAGCCTCATCAATATCGGTAATAAAATCAACTACATCATCACCATCTTCATTCAACAATTTTGCATTTTCATTAAAATCTTTAAGTACTTCGTAACAGTGTTGATCATCTACGGATGGTGCTACTAAATACAATTTACTCCATTTTAACCACCGCATTATTAAATTTAATAATAGCTGTGTTTTACCCGATCCAGATGGACCTATTATAATCATCCTTATCGAATTTGGTAAT